>BQNB010022275.1:3461-63193 GCA_026074375.1 Tanacetum coccineum | reverse complement strand
TTATTTTAATTTTCCTGAATTTTTCAGATTTTTTTTAAAGTTTTAGTATTTTTTATAATTTATTTTCTTTTTAAACTTTAAAAAATCATAAAAAATAAAATATTAATCAGAAAAATATAAACTTTTTTTTAAAATTTTCTTTTTTCATATACTTTGTAGGAAAAATATAACAGTTTCCGTAAGGTTAATTTTTCAAAAATTTTATTTTTAAAGAACGGGTCTTGACCCCGTTCTTGTCTTGACTCGTTTTTGGGTCAAACGACCTCCGTTTTTAGTCTAGTTTTTTTTAAACTTTGTTATTTGTCATTTAGAATCTATTTTAGCTTTTAAATTTGTTTTAGGGTTTAATTTGCAAAATTTAGGTTTTTAGCCCTAGTTTTTTGTGCCCGTTTTAGGATTTAAGTTATTTAGTTTTCGTTTTTAGGTTTTATTCAATCATTTTTGTATATTTAATTGGTAGAAACAGAAAACCCGTCATAACTTTGTCCTATTCAAACATCAATCATCAATCCGTCTTTCGATTTTCCATTTAAGCCTCGTTGGGACAAAACGACCCGGGGACTCATACTTCCGGTTACATATATATTTTATTTAGTGAATTTTAACTTCTTGCCTTGGTCAAAGGCGATTGGTTGAGTGTTTGCTTATATATATTATATATATACTATTGTTTAATCAGGAAGTCTGATTTTGAAATGGGTGACCCAGTATTTATAGGGGACAAAAAAGTAGCCGTTGCTGGTGGCGGTCCCGGCGGCCCCTTATATATAAGGGGGCCGCCGCCCCTATAAGGGGGCCGCCACTAGACTCTGCTCCCTTTTTTGTCCTTTTTTGGTGAAGGTTTTATCTGTTATGGAACCTTCCATTTTGGGGGGAAAATTTGAAATTCAAATTTTATGTTTTTAATAAAACATTTCTTTTAATTAATAAATAATTTGTTTTTATATTTTTATAAAAATATTTTTGTGGAAGTATAAGATTTAAGAAAAAAAATATTTTCTTGATCACTAATCATGTTTAATGATTTGTTTATCCATACCTTAAGTGATTAATCATAGAAATAGAATTTTATGATTATTAATTTATAAACGTTTAATTTTATCGTAAACGTTTTCACATTTTGTTATTACCAAAACATTGAGAGGTGAAAAAATATAAATAACGTTTTTGGACATTATTTGTATTAACAATATCCAAGGTTTGTGCAAGTGTTTTTGGATAAACAAGTTGAAGGAATGTCTAAACATAAAGAGATTTATGTTACACCTTCTCACACTAAGGAGGTCTTTGCTAACATGAAGAGGCAGGGAAAAGACTTTTCTGGTAGGGACACATATTTATTTCCAACCATGATTGTTAAAGCACAAGAACAAGTAGGTGAAGGTTCAGAGATACCAACTGATTCCCATCATACACCCACTACTACTCAACCATCAACATCTAAACCCCAGAAGAAACAATCTAGAAGGAAACAGAGGAAAGATATTGAGGATCCTCAACTTAGTGGTCCTACAAAACCTGTCACTGATGCTATTGAAAATGTGGCAAGTGTACCTACACATTCTAATGATCCACTGCTTAGTGGTGAGGATAGACTAAAACTAAATGAATTAATGGAACTTTGTACAAAACTGTCTGAAAGAGTTCTTGCTCTGGAGACTACAAAGACCAATCAAGCACTAGAGATTAATAGCTTAAAAACTAGAGTAAAGAAGCTTGAGAAGAAGAAAGGGTCAAGAACTCACAGACTCAGAAGGTTATACAAGGTTGGTAGATCTGTACAAGTGGTTTCCTCTGAAGATGAAGATTTGGGTGATTAGAAGGATGCATCAA
Source organism: Tanacetum coccineum (assembly GCA_026074375.1). Lineage (NCBI taxonomy): Eukaryota > Viridiplantae > Streptophyta > Magnoliopsida > Asterales > Asteraceae > Tanacetum > Tanacetum coccineum. The sequence goes on along the minus strand of BQNB010022275.1, from coordinate 61,360 downwards.
AACAGGGGAGGAAAATAGCTGATATTGATGCTGATGCAGAGGTTACTTTGGTTGATGAGACTCAAGGGAGGAATGATGAAGAAATGTTTGATACAGGTATTCTTGATGGTGAAGAAGTGTTTGCAAAACACGATGTGGTTGAGAAGGAAGTTAGTACTGCTGAAGTTGTTACTGACAGTACTACAGCAACAACTGTTGATGAGTTGACTCTGGCTCAGACCTTAATAGAAATCAAAGCAGCTAAACCCAAGGCTGTTACAAGACCCAAGGTTAGAGGGGTTATAGTTCAAGAGCCAAGTGAATTTACAACAACAATATCACCTTCACAACCATAACAGGTTCCACAGGTTAAAGACAAAGGCAAGGAAAAAATAGTTAAGCCTGAAAAACCTTTAAAGAAGAAGGATCAGATTATGTATGATCAAGAGATTGTTCTAAATCTTCAAGCTCAATTAGATGCTAAAATGGAAGAAGAAGATAAGCTTGCAAGACAAAGAGAAGAAGATACAAACATTGCTAAATGGGATAATGTTCAAGCTATGATAGATGTAGATTATGAGCTAGCTGCAAGATTACAGATAGAAGAGCAAGGAGAATTGACTATTGAAGAAAAGTCAAGATTGTTTGTGGAACTCATGAATAAAAGGAAGAAGCATTTTGCAAGACTTAGAGCAGAAAAGCAGAGAAGAAAACCACCAACTAAGGCTCAAAAGAGAAATACAATGTCTACTTATCTGAAGAACATGGCTAGATACAAGCACAATCAATTGAAGACCAAAAGCTTTGAGGACATTCAGATGTTATTTGACAAAGATACGTTGTAGTGCTCAGTGTCTCATTGAAGATGAGGATTTTGTCAAGAGATTGAGGTCTACTTATATATCATCAGTATAAGTTTGGAGTCATGTGGATAGTACAAGACATAAGACACAAGTTTGGGTTATTCTACTTCAACATCAAGTTTGTAATACTGAGTTTTCTTCATTAGTAGTCATTATAAAGAGCCAACAGAATAAGAGATTCAAGAGATGGTTAACATATGGGTTTCAAGGGAAGCTTATTGTTAAAATGTTTAACCATAGACATGTGGCATTGAGGTGAAGGTTTTTACTACTCCTAGTGTGAGTTTCTACTACTCAAGATCATTTTTCTTATTGTGCGTTATGGAGGGTAATTTGAAGAGTTAGAAGGCTTGGATTAGAAGTGTGATATTGGTTTGTAGTGGTCAAGATCAAAGTTGCTTATATTCATATGTCCTCTATTGTATTATGACAAAAAGGGGAAAAAGATGTTAACAGGTACAATTGGCAACTTGTAGATCCTTGGTGTGGCATGGTACAAAGGAAATCTGATTAAGGGAAAGTTTTGTTTCATACAGAGAGCCAAGACATCAACTTCCATGGAAGCTTTGATTTGATCAGGCTTTATGATGAAGTTCGTACAAGAACATGTTTGTTTTGTCATCATCAAATAAGGGATTGTTGGGAATTATAGATTTGATGAGACAAAAGAAACAAGTAATGAAACAAAAGGATCAAAATCGTCATTAAATAATGCTACAAGATGTAGGAGAATATTAAGATTCTGGAATATCTCCTTAAGAAGATAGAAGATAACAGAAGATCAAGTTAAATGTTTAAAAGATTTAATTTTCTATGTTTATCCCTTTGTAAACCTAAATATCTCTAGTATATTATAACAACCAGCAATTTTCATCAATGTAATTCTTCATCTATTAAAGCACAAGGTAAATAGCCATCCATATTAAATAAATGCACTTTTATACACCTTTTTTTATAGGGAAAATTTTTCTTTATCTCATTATGCAACGTAACTTGCATCTCTAAAGTAAACGAGCTCACGCAACCTCTACCAATGCCATCTATATCTATGTTTATATCATGTAAACATCCTAATATGTCAAGTCTATATCTTAATATTATTTTTACCAAGTACATTATTCATTTAACGTACTTTTCAAAACGTTATATCAAAACAAGCATTAAACGTTAACGTTTACATCAAAACCTTAATTATATACAATGTATACATATAAAATGAATGTGCAAGCCTTCAAACATGTGTACAAGTGTACAATGCACCACATTTGAATATCTTTTCCCTCCTAAATCAAGTTATAACTTTCTAAAGCACAATGTACAAGCTAATCATGCCTAAAAACCTAATTAGGTCATTTAAGCTCCTAAATCATGTTTAAACTTTACCACCACTTTAGCATAAGGTACAAGCACTTAATGCATGACTTCTAAACCCTAAATCTAAACCATAATTCGTCCTAAAACTCTAATCTAAAACCCTAAACCCTAAACGAAATCCTAAAACCCTAATTTCACTTTAAACCTAAAACTAAACCCTAAACCTTAAAACTAAGCCCTAAACCTTAATCCTAAACCCTAATCCTAACATTAATCTTAATCCTAAACTCTAATCTATCCTTAATCCTAACCCTAATCCACAAATTAGAACCAAAAATCCTAACCCGAAACCCTAAACCAAACCCGGCACCCTTTTCTTTCTTTTTGACCCATTTTAAACCTAAGCTAGCACCCTAACACCTCAAGAACCTTTATGACATCACCACCACATCACCAAGCAGCCTACCAAGCACCTCCATCACCTTCCTTGGCCACCAAGGTGGCCTTGTCACCACCTTGTCACCTCATTCTTAGCTGTGACCTCCCACCACCTTACACCATTCATATCTAGTTTCCTAGCTTATAAGAATCATCATATAGCCTCCCTTAGTCACCTAAAGAAGAGGTAGATTCGTGAGACAGCCTAGGAATGACAAAAAGACATTCCAAAGAAGCCGAGATGACAAGAACGGTAAAAGTGATAGAAAATGCTTTAGATGCAGTGACCCGAATCATCTTATTAGAGAATGTCCAAAACCACCGAAAGATAAGAACCAAAGAGCTTTTGTCAGAGGCTCTTGGAGCGATAGCAGTGAAGAAGATAACAAAAAGGTCAAAGATGAAACATGTCTTGTAGCTCATGCTTCAAGTGAGGTATATTCCGAATCATCTTACATACTTCGTATGATGACACAAGTCATCCACGTTCGAGATGATGACGCTTTAGATCTCGACACCGCCTATTATAGAGATAATAGTTATTATGCACACATCAAAACTACATCTAAAGCACACATCAACACTACAGCACATCCTAAATCAGTCGTACACAAGAGCCCTAACTACGACAACTAGATCTACAGACAAAACGAATCTCACAAGAGAACACTTACAAGAAGATAACTTCTCATCTACACTCCACGATGGACACATAAGTGATTCCAACTCTCGTTTGTTGCACAAATATTCAAGAAGTGCTACTAATACATTACGAGAGATGAACAAGCCTCACGAAAGAACTACCATCTAGACATTACAATCACTTCGAAAAGAATATCCATGAAAACAACCCGATGCTATCTCACAGGTCAACGATCTATCCGATATGCTAAACAGGTATGTTCATACAAAATAAGCGCCGATATACGCTGAACCATAGTCTGAAACGAGTCACTAGGTTTATAGTATATAAGGGGGATGAACATTTTATCACATTCATAGGGTAATCTTCATTCAGTGATTTCATTATCTGGTCGATTTATGATTAAGCAGGGCTCAAGGCGAAAATCTTCATGCTTATGTCGCCGAGAGCGTCAAATATGTCACATTTTTGTATCCTCTAGACGACTTTACCTCTGCTATTTGGAGAAAAACCAGCTAGTTTAAATCGTCGTGTTTGACGAGTTTAGACGTTTCTAATGTACACAGGTTTTAAACTATATTCTAGTGGGATGGTTTTAAAAGCGAGAGACTAAAGTGGTATGTTCTACCCGTTTTGCAACTCGGCTCTCAAGCGTTACAGACAAAGAAACCATGTTAATACTAAATTTGCAAGGACTTATAAAGGAGGCGGTTAAAGTTTCCAATTGCTCAATAGTTTTATAAAAAATCCTATAAATACAACATAATCACAACACTTCACTTCTTTTCCAAATTCATTTTCTCTTGTCTCCTCCCTCCTCTCTTGCTATTCGAACCAACAACACCAACATAATCTTGCCATTAAAAATGTATTACTAACATGCATTTAAATCCGATTATACCATTTTAATCCTTGTTTAATCCGCTACAAATCTCACTAAGAAAACCTTACATGCAATGAATATTTTGAAAGTTGGGTTTTTGGTCAATTTCTTTTGATTTGGTGTATAAGGAAGTGATTCTAGGTGGTAGATTAGTGTTATATTGAAGTGGTTTGGTTTGAAAAGTTTGTTTGGTTGGTCTTTGTGGTTCGTCCGATCTTAAGGTCAAAGGGGAAGCCATATTCAAGCTTTGTTCTAGCTTTGTGAGCACTTGTTTATGTTTCTTGTGGATATACGCATCTTATTGATCTAATTGCAAGATAGGAGTAATTGATATACTGACCAAATGATTCAAGGCAAACTGAATTTCTGAAAGGTGTTACAAGTAATGACACAATGTTTGGCATAGTTTTACGTACACAATGTTTTTAGGCTAGTTAAGCTGTGAGGAACATTTGGAGAATGTCTGACAACAAAACAACAGAGTCTTTTTGTATGACTCTTGAGTGTGAACTGATGCTTTTGTTCTGACCAGCTGCGAAAATTTGACTTCAGTCATATCAGCGTGTCGAGACAAATTCTTTCTAAAATCTAAATTAGCTTTTGAATATGATAAATGATTTCTAAAGTCCGTTTTGATCTGTCTCACAGGATACAACGTTCAAAGCTGTTGTACAGCCGGACCTGACAAACTTGCCTGAAATATCACGGAAGCAGTCGTATGATTCTGATCGAAAGGATTGCTGGAACTTGGTTGCTATGGAGCTACGTTTTTTGTTTGGTTGTGTTTAAACGAATGAGACAATGGTTGTATTTATATAGGAAAATCAACTTGTTCTCCAAGATAAAATAATTGCCCAACTTAAGCAAATTTTTTATTAACAAAAACGATTTGCATGTCATTTAATGACACAAAATATTATGTACCAACTTATTTGATAAGTTTAAATATATTCCTAAAATAGATTTACAGAAAACTGGAAAGAACCCGAATCACACCTTCCCACTTTACATTTTGGGCGATGTGGGATACTTCCATTTTCCCGATTTTGTGTTTCACGTGTCTCACTTTGAGACACGATATCTCATTCATATTAACTTCATTTTGGACACACTTTAGCTCGTTGCGAAGCTCTCTTCAAGGAGAATGCAAAACTACAAGCTAATATAAATATATATAACATATACATATATTAAATAATCTCCAAAGTTAGCAAAAACACATTTTGCCAAACTATTTTTCCAACAATCCCCCACATGAATGGAGATCGGTCAAAAACACACGAAAGTTTCGGTTTAATTTATGCGGTTAAGTCCTGTATAGGATAGGTAGGTGTGACCCTTTGAACATTCCCTTGTGAGATGCACTTAGCCTCCTAGATCTGAGTAGACGTGATGTCCTTGAACTCAGCCTCTCTTTACGTAGACGACAATACACACTCACACACGACTCTCCCTGACCTTGTCAAGTCCTCATAGTCGTGCCCGTTATGGTCATGAGCACTAGCATGGTTCTGCAAGAGCTCTTAGGAATTGCGCCCCACATAATTCCCTTCGAAGCAACCCTACTTCTCTCTTGCATAGGTGATTTCATCCTGAATCATTAAAAACATATGTTTTGCGATTTCATCTTGAATCATTATGCTTTGTGATTTTTTCCCGAATCATTAAAGCCATATGTTTAACCTCAACAAGTCACATTTGTTATAGGAATGGACTATAATGTTACAATTTTAAGTAACACCCCATATTGACGTGACTTCCCCCATATTTCTATGATTAAGTTGTCCTATTGAACCCAAATCTTGGGATCTCTAGTCAACTGGGTTATGTTTTCCTTCATAGAAACTCATTCCTTTAAGGGCTTTAGTCACATTCCTTTAGACGACTCTCTAACTAACTCTTTTCTTAAGCCTTTCGTAAGCGGATCCGTGATGTTATCCATTGACTTTACATAGTCAATCATGATAACTCTATTTGAGAGTAGTTGTCGCACCAATCACCGTCTATGATGAATATGTCTCGACTTACCATTTTACATTGTGATATGAGCTCTGTTAAAATTCAATTGACTATCATACTTTATAAACATGGCCGTTACCGGTATCTTGGTATGTCCTTTATGAATTAACGTAAATATCTCGCATATTCTATAAATTTATCTTAAATGATAAATTCAGATTGCATCATAGATTTAGCTATAAGCGTCTGTCTGAAATACTTTCAAGATTTCTAAGACATAGCATCCCACTGAGCGTAAATACATTCGCTCTAGTGGATCTAGATTCGTATAAGAATCCGTATTTGCATTAGTTTATAATTTGATAGCAGCCGGATATCTTTCATAATGTGATATTGTAAGTATCATAGTACTCATTTAATACTTATTTAAATGGTCCCCAATTGAATTACGAGTATATCTACTTAACCTGACTATCAGTTCCAAATCAGGTCACACACACGTCATTAGACACATAAGATGCCCAACCTTCTTTTGAGTATTCAAAATAGGCAACACCTTTACCTTTATTTTAAATAAAAAATGATGTCATTAGATTCTAGCTAGGCGTGAATCCCCTACATTGAACCTCTCAGGAATATTGTCCTTATAATGTTTTTGACTTCAAAACAAATCCATATTGGTTTACATCCAAGAACCATATCCAACAACTAATGAAGTTCATGTCAAATGTTGACTCGAACATATCATTAGTGGATTTCTTTATCTTCGTATCACTTCAAGTAATAATTATACCATTAAGAGTACATATATACTATCGATCACAAATACATCCATTAATTTCAAATCCACATTCTTACATGATATGGTGAAAATTGATGTCCTTGTTTGGGAGTTTGCCTTAAGCCATATAAAGACTTAACAAGACTACAAACTGTGCTCTCTATTCCAGGAGCCATGAAACCCTCAGGTTGGTTTATGTATAGTACTTTTTCTAAATCCCCGTTTAGAAATGTCATTTTCACATCCATTTGATGAACTTGCCAATTTCTTAATGCGACAAAGGCAAGTATCATCTTAACTGGGGTTATTCGCGTAGAATAAATATCAAAGTAATATAGACCTTCTTGTTGTCTAAATTATTTAATTGCCAATCTTGCTTTATACTTGTCAATGGTGCCATCGGTTTTCATCTTCTTCTTGAAGATCCATTTATAGCCTAGTGGTTTACAACCCGAAAGTAAAACCCACGAGCTCCCAAGTATGTTTTTGTAAAATAGAATTTATTTCATTTCTAATGGCTTCTTTCCATTTGAGTCATTCCGAGGAAGTTACCTCTTTTCGATAAGAAGTAGGTTTATTTTCTACCATAAAAGAAACAAAATCGGGTCCAAACGATTTCTCAATTCTTCCCTTTTTGCTTCTTCTAGGTTCAACTTCTTCTTCTTTGGGTTGATCTTATCTCTCATCTTAGAGATCATTATCATCTTGTTGTCTCTGATCTTGGACAACTTCGTTATCAATTCTAGATGATCTTCCAATTTCCTTCGCTAACAAGGAAATATACTCAAAAAAGGAAGCACTTCTTAATTTTATTATCGTATCCTTGTGTAGATCAACATACACAAAGAAACCATAAGCACTATTGTTATGAGCATATACTAAGAATATGTAATTCACAGTTTCAAGTCAAATCTTTTGAACCTTGGGGTTCAATACAGATATCATAGCTAGATATCCCCCCACATTTGTAAATACTTATAAGATTGTTTTCTTCTTGTTGGATAATTATTCCCCCTTCTTGTATGGATAATTTTAATGAAACAAACAAAGCCCCGAAGGTTTATCCCAAGTTCGCAAAAGAACGCTTGGGAATCGCGGAGTTTGAATCGAGCCAGCAAAACCAATCTCGTCACAGAGACTACAAAAAGAACCCGACAAGAAAATATAATTGCAACACGTGTTTTAAATACCCCCTCCCCGTTAACCAAAACCTTTTTTAATTAAAAACCTACTAATAAAAGATTTTATTGCCAAACGAGGGAAAGAAAGAATGAAATAGACTCCCCGCAAATCCCCCTGTTTTTGGTAAACCAATTAAAGTACGCATGTTTTTTTAAATTCTTTTTTTCCCCCATAAGACCCCGAAGTCAAATTCCCCCCTTTACCGATTGAAAATTTTTTTTTGATGTCAAAAACCCAAGGATTTTATCGAACTAGCCATTTCCCTTTTCCCCGTTAAACCATTGCTAAAAAAAACATTTTATGTCATGGCTGTATTTTTTATTAACCAACTTTACTGACAAAGCCCCTCACAAAGCCCGTAAAAAATGCAATTATACCCCCGTTTGTTTTTGCTAAAAAAAACCCTTTTTTTTGCCAAAATCGAAACCTAAATTAAGAAAGGAACCCCCTTCAAAAACCCCCTTCGAAATCCTCCGAACAATAAAACCCCCGATCCGCTAACTTTAAAACCCAACTCAAATACCAACGACCGATTTTTACAAGAACCCCGCAAACCAAACAAAATTTAAACCTAAATTATTTTTTATTATTTTTTTTTTTAAATGAATCAAGATGAAAAAAATCTAAATTAAACCCCTTCCCGAATTCCTTTTTTAAAACCAAAAAAAGCGATTTTTTTTAGGAACCAAAAACAGACCCAATCCTTTGGAATTTTCCTGGACTCAATACGGCGTATTCAATTAATGAATACGGCGTATTGACATCTTTTACAGAATGTTTATAAATCCTTCGTGTTTTAAGTTTTCATTTTGGGGTTAATATATAATGTTCTTATAAATGTAAATGAGCTTATGTATGTTGTTTGTTTTAATGTATGTTTCTAATTTCATATAATTTGTTTGTAAAGTCCAAATGCATGTATTTTTTAAAAAAGTTTCCAGTGCCGTTAAAGGGGTGTTTCAACTTGGTATGAGAGCCTTGGTTTAAGAGATATAGTGTTAGGAATAAATCTTCTTATGACTTAATACTGCCAACAGTACTAAAGGAGTTAGTACTGCTAAATGGTCAAAGCTGATGAACTAGAAGATAAGAATGCATGGAGAGTATTTTGGGATGTTTAGTTTTGAATTATAACTGATCCTAATATATAGGCAGAAATATGTGTAAAGGGCTCCTTGTATTTCTATAAAAGGAGATCCCTAGAGTAGTGATAGATAGAACTTTTAGAGATACATTTAGAGAGAATTTGTAATAGCTTCAAGGTTTGTAACCCCGGTACTTCAAGAGTACTCGTATTATTTAATAATATTGAAGCAGTGAGTTTTGTGTTCATTGTTTGTTTGTGTTCATTACTGTTTCATTCATAAACTTCTCTAGAGTATCAAAGTGTAGATTCCGCATACACTTTGGTATACATACAAAGTCTCAATCTTTGTTATTTTGGATTCTTCCAAGGTAACAAACTCTTTATATCATAAAGAATCGATCAAGGCGTGGGATCAACATTATTTTTTGTTGCGGGTTCTTATGGTTTAAGTATCGGTCGTAATTTGCGTAGGTTTTAAGTTAGCGATCGGGGTTGCTTGTTCGAGATCGAGGGTTTAGGGTTCTTCTAATTAATTCGATTTGCAAAAAGGTTTTTTAGCAACAACGGGTATATTGCATACGGCTTGTGAGGCTTGTCAGTAAAGTTGGTAAAGAAAAAACTTGACAAGGTTTTTTGCAAGGTTAAAGAAGAATGGATAGTTCGATAACTAGGTTTGACATCGAAAAATTCGATGGGAAGAATGACTTCGGGTTATGACAAATAAAGATGCGTGCTTTAATGGTACAACATGGATGCTAGTTATTCATTGTTCTTCCTCATTGTAATAGCTTTATTAGAGTTTTAATAAAGGTTTGGTACGAGGGTATAACATGTGCATATATTCTTGTCGGTTCTTTGTAGTCTCTCATGTACACTACTTGTGCTCGATACAACTCGCGATCCAGCGTTTCGCGATCAAACTGTGAGTTTGTTGTCATAATTGCCCAACACTTCTTGTCCATAGTTTATAATAACTATCTTATTTTCTTTACAAGGGATCTTATCTAAAAGATAAGTAGCTAATATAATCGTTTTCCCCCCACATGTCATGGCTTAAACCAAGACTTATGAACATGGCATTAACCATATCTTCTAAGGCACGATTCTTTTTTATATCAAGAGCAATAAATTTGTGTCTTATTCTAAGTTTAGCACATAAATTTACAAATGGAGACACATATTCACCTCCGATATGACTTCGAACCACCTTGTTTCTGATAATAAGTTGATTCTCAGCTTATTTATATAGAATAATCTTGTCTATATCCTTACTCTCAAGTAAGTATAAATAGCAATATCTTGTACACCATCAACAATGTGGAAATTGTAAGGGGGTGAATACGTTTCCATTTAAAAACTTAAAATATTTTGTATCAAATTATCCATCAAGTTAGACGCAATATGTAAGTATGAATACTTTTCCATTTGAAAACTTAAAATATTTTGTATCAAACATTTGAAAACTTAAAATATTTTCTAATATTAGCTAGAACCAATCTACTACACACTTTGTATTTTGAGGACTAAAATACTAACCACACTATCAACACTTCACTTCAACTAAACACTAACACGATCACCCTGATCTATCTATTCTCTCTACGTTTTATCTATAATCTCTATGATCACCACGATCTAACTATTACACAAGTTTGGAATACATAGACTCGATCTATACATTTTGAATGTAAGACATGTCACGAATGTACTAACTAAACTACATAACTTCATATCTTGACGATAACGAGAGCTCTTCTCTTGCACTTGAATGGATGGATGATTGGATCACATTTAAACAAACTTACAACAAGTTAAGTAATCAAAGAAAAAGGTTTGGAAAAAGGTATTAGATCTGAGAAAAAATGTGTGCAAAGAGATGGAAAATCTGTAAGAACAGTCCACTATTTATAGGCAAAGTTTCGGACCAAAAAGCATGGCCGGCCCCCTTAGCTCTTAGGCCGGCCCCCTTATCACTATGGGGCCGCCCATATATTTAAGGGGGCCTCCCACTTTACAGACTCTCCTATTTTGTCCTTTTCCAGGGAAGGTTTATCTAAGGCAGATTTTTCCGTTTTTAAGGTGAAAAATTAAATTCAAATATTTATTTTGAATTAAAACATTTCTTATATTTACAAAAATACTTTGTCAAATTATTTTTGTAAAAACCTTTTGTTACATTTATAAAATGTAAATTTTAGGACAAAAATTATTTCTTTGATCATCCAACAAATTTAAAGTTTGTTTGTTCATACCTTTAGTGATTTACGTCAGGTGCAAACTTATATTTGTTGTTGAAGCAGACTTGAGACGTCGAGAGATGTTGACGTATGAATGCATTGATGATTTGTGATTACAAGTAACTTGAACACTTTACGTTATGTGTTATAAGTTACATGTTTGTCATCACCAAAACATGAAGAGAATGTATAGATTAAATATCATAATATTTCTACCTACAATCTCCCTCTTTTTGATGATGACAAAATATGTAAACTATAACTCATAGTAAAATGTGTAAGTTACTTGTTTACACTTCTTTTCCCTCTTTTGTCGAAGCAAAAAGGTAGACACTTAGGCGAGACTTTTACTGCACTTCAATCTTTGAAACAAAGAGGCGCGCTTGCATCATCTCTAGTGAAGTCTTGCTCCTATTAACCCTGTAAAATCATCCCAAGATATCTACTTTGACATACGAGCACCCCTAACTCATTGCACTCCTATGATACTTGCATCGCATAGTATATTGACTTTAGCAGATCCATGGATCAAATATGTTACAAAGTCTTAACCTACATCAAGGGTTAGATTCCTGCAATAATATATATATATATATATATATATATATATATATATATATATATATATATATATATATATATAAGAGAAATATTATAAGGATGGAATACACATATCAATAAATGTGTAGATGTCATAACGGTTGCAACTCCCTTTCGGTGTATGCTCCCCCTTGTTTAGGGCACCAAGGAATCAAGTTACGGAAGTGTGCTACAAAAGAAAAAATTAGTAGAAAAGTGCACATATATATAATAACGATGATAGTTATATATATAGCAATACACTAACGGGGAGCAAGACATGCATGTCTTAGATATATGCACTCTAAACTATGATATTTTAAAAGAAAAATTAAAACCTAGAGACACGACGTATACTTAAGACATGAGAATGTTTAGGAACCAATGATAAGGTTCGACCGACACATGCTTAAGGACTAAGACTTGATCAACACCCTTCGGTATAATACCGACTTTAATAAACGAGAACAAAATTTGTTTATTGATTGACACACTATTATTATGAGAGTGACATATTCCAAGATGTCATTTGGATAAGGAGTATTAACGTATTTTGATTGACATGTTCCTTACGGTATCGTCATCTAACCAAGATGATGATATGGATTTGAATAGACTAAGGGTTGTATTGAGAGATTCCTAAATCCTCAAGGTTTCTTTGTTAAGCATTATGTATGCTTTTCATGTTTGGGGTTTTAAGGATAAACATTATCGTAAGACTTTAGGTCGAACTAAATGTTGATGATAAGGATGATTTGAGGAGGAAACATAAACGAAGAAGGATGAGAGTGAATGGAAAGGGAAGGTGTTGACACTAGGTTTGTTGGGTGTTTTGTTGGTTGTTAATGTTGACGAACAAAGGTAAAAATGTGAAATGAGGTAGTAGTTCTTTCATGGTGAAAGAAAAATGAAAGACACGACAGTGTGATGACTTAACAACACTTGAAGATTGAATATCTTCTTTGTGTTCTTCACTTGCTAGAAAGTGGAAATGATTAGATGATAAGACGCATTTCATTACGAAATTCACTTGAGTTTTTACAACATAGGCACAAATGCTTATGAGTGTCGGGATATGAGGATGTGACGTATTTCATTACGAAATTCACTTGACTTTTGACAACATAGGCACATTTTCATTATGAATTCAACTTTGACTTTTAGGTGGGGACAACATATGCACAGAATGCTATGAGTGTCGGGATATGAGATCACCTGTTGATCCATCGGAAGACCCTTTGGTGCATTGTGAAAGGTGTTTTCAACCTCCATACGGTTGTATTTGTGGTAACCCCACTATTAGTATGGTTGCTGGTTGAATCATTCTTGTGAAGAGACTAGTGGATGACTCGATATTGTAGTGGAAGGATGACTCTGTTTTTCATTTCACTTTGATGGTTTGGGGTGTACTAGAACTAGTGATAACTAACAAGAGTGAATAGTTATGAGGTTTGAGTGTATGGTAGAAGTGTATCTTGTGGTTTTTGTATATGATTGACATACGGGTTAAAAGGCTTGAATTAATTTCGGTTTAGTGCACGGGGTGTACTTGAGTTGAAAGGGAAGTGAGTGTTCTTGTAAGTTTGTTTCTAGTGAATAAGAATCACATATGTGAGTTCATGAGAGTATTTGGTTAAAGGATATATGTGAATATGTGTGTTTTCCCTTCCCTTTTAATTCGTGCTTATCCGGACATAAATTATGGAATGAATAAAGACAGAAGCGATGAGCTTGATGTACACTGTCATGACGGTGATGTTACATAAGAAAGAAACGTGTATAATGCATTTCAAACACCTTTTGGGGGGTTCTTGTTGATCAAGAAGATAAATATGACATGTTTTCTAGTGAGAAGAAAAGTAGAGAAGAGGGTGGATGAAAAACGTAATATGAAATATTTTTTTGAAAAATCTTGAGAAAAAATACAATGATTCACCAACCACCCCTCATGAAGAGCCATGAGGGGTATTTATACTAAAAGAAAAAGCAAACTATTCCTAGTTTACATAAATGACCCCTGCGTGACACGCAGTGTCCAAGACTAGTCCAATTCACGTGTAAGACGTCAGCTTCACTAAAAAGTGAGGCTAACAATCTCCCTCCAAGATGGCGTCACACGTGAATTGGTTACAATGTTCTCTAGAATCAAAATAAAGAAAAATGATAAGAATAAAAAGTCCCGTTATTTCCATTGAGAATATCTTTGACGATCTACTTGAATACTCCAGCTTTATTTCTTCAGCTTGTAGACGAACGTACTGCTGAAATCTTCAGCTCCCTCCCAAACAGACACCCATGAGGCTGATAAGAATTAATACACCGTTCATGAGGGAGGGATGATATCATCAACATCATCTCACCTAGGAAGCGTTCCAGTCTTGTTTGAATTCAACCCAAAGTACACACTTATCCCTTTTTCGAAGTCAAAACCGTAGCACCAAAATCATTTAAGACCCGGAAATGCACTTTTCTCCCTCCAGGAAAGTGCAGATATGAATTGCTACACCAAAGTCAATTAAGTCCCTAGTGTACGCAATTTATCCCTCTAAGTAGTCTAAACGGTAACATCAAAGTCAACTAAGTCCCGGATGTACCCATTTAAATTGTTTCACCAAAGTCAACTAAGTCCCGAGTGAAAGCAATTTATCCCGCTATGTAGTCAAAATTGTAACATTAAAACGGTAACATAAAAAATCAACTAAGTACCGGATGTACACATTTCTCCCTCCAAGATGATGACTAACTGAGGAATCATCCTACACATGTGTACATCTTATGCCAACTGGAACAAATTACTTAGCTTTATATGCCCGTGATTGCATAAGCAATATCCTATGAGAAGATGTCGGAAAGTACTCTCTTTACAAATCTCTCTTGATCAACCCGATCTAAATCCCCTTATCTATTTTGTCGGCTAATACTGATGACCACTGATGGAGACAACCCGATGAGACGAACTCGAGAATGAAGCAAAATCCCCGACTTGTGACTTAATCTTGTATAATTCGTGTGACGAAGAACGATGCAGAGGCAAATCTCTAAGTACCATATACTCACCCAAAGTATATAAAAATACAACACCTCTTGAAAAACTTCTCAACTACGTGAGACACTAAGTACTACAATGTAACTCCTTAAAGTGATAGTTATAACCTGTGAGTACTACAATGTAACTCCTTGCATCAGGTATAACTAGATAACTCAAGTCTTCATCACAAACCGTATATGCCCGAACAAGTCATCTTCGTTTGTTGAGAAAGAAAGAATCAAAGACGAAATAAGTACACTCCGCGTGAAAGTCTACTTTAATCCAAAATATGTAACATCGTACAAAACCCCGTAGTCATCTAAATTCAATACTAACCATTATGAATAAAGGTGAATTTTGATAAGGATCATTTTTAGTGTAATGTATTGTGTTTGTTGTGTTGTTGTTCGTGATTTTTTTAAAGTGTTATGATCATTAATGGATACACGGCTTAAAAGATTTTACCATAAGCACGGCCGTCCAAGAAATAAAACCCGGTCATTTATACTTTTCCCGACATGAAAGTGTTTTAAAACCCGGCTTAATCCGATAACACGAGCCCAAATTGGATCAACCATAAGCATTTACGGGCCCAATCATAACATATAATCCAGCCCGTGTCTTAATTTAACCAGCCTAACACCATTTATCAAATTTCAATCGGCCCATGTGAAGTGTTATAACCAGGTCCAAAACGTGTTGCCCACAAATCACCAGCCCAAACCAAAACAAATAAACCCTTGTAACATAAGTGTCAGGCCAAACATAAGTGACAGATATTAGGGATATATAAGATAGAAGAATCCCTAATTGCACTTCACACTTGAACCCTAATCATATTATCAACAGCCTCCATCTTATTCTCTCTTCAAAAAAAATGAATCCATAACGCCTTTCATCCTAATTCTTTCATACACAAGCAACAAAGACCTAATCACCATATCACACTCCTTCAAACGCAATATAATTGACATCTCTTTATCATCATAGCAAACAATCTATCAATTAACTATTCCACATAACCCTTTTTGTTCATTTCTGTAAATGATAATCGTGTACCAAAGAAGAAGAACGACGACTTCACGATCCTTTGGAGGGTTGCGGGTAGGTTTCAACTTGATTGTTCGTGTGTTTTTCTTACATCGAAACAAAGTTTGAGAGTAACTTGTTTTTTATAGCTCACTCTTTATCATCTAAAATTAAAGAAAAAGCTTTGGCTTTAATAGATCAATGATGATTATGGTTCAAACCTAAAAAAATCTTTAAAAGATTCGTATAAAAAGGTTGAACATTTCTGAGATCATGTATAATTATCTGTGTTTGAGTCTTGATATTGATTGGAGATGGAGTTGGTGATGTTGTAATGTGACGAAGGGAATTAGACTAGATTATGGATTTGTTGATAATTGTATGTGACGATGGGATTAGGAGTTTAAGTAGAGGATTTGTTGTTGATTGTTGATGTTGTTTATGGACTTGGTTCGAGTCTGTCCTTTTCTTTTATCATTTCTTTGTTTCTTGACTCAGACTCGGTTGTAACCAACTCAGTGAGTTGACTCGGTCAACTCGGTAAATACCGAGTTGACACAGTCTTGGTATAGTGTATAAATCGCCTGGCTTGGCGGATGTATAGTTCGTCCATGGTTGGTGGTATAATTCGCCTAAATAAATTGACGTATAAGTCGCCTATACAAAACGTATAAATCGCCTAGTGCAAGTCTTGTATAAATCGCCTTACTTGGGAAGACGTATAAATTGCCCAGTTTAAGTCCTTGTATAAATCGCCTACACCAAGCCAAAATGTACTTTTTGTCTTTTTGCAAAAAAAACACAAAGCAGATTTTGAAAGCAAAAAAATGGATCTGAGTCCTCTTGAAGCTGATAAACTGTATGGATGAAGGACACAAATAAACCCAGAATAAGCTTTGGCAATAAGTTGTTTATACCCCAAGAATAAGCCGTGACAACCAATAAGCTCAGAATAAGCAGTACACCCCTCGAAAACCACTAAATAGACTTAATCCCCACATAAAGCTTATAAGGATCTTGAAATAAACTATAAAAATGGAGACCAGGTCTACTTTTTGGATGACAAGATCTGCTTTTTAGATAATTTTGGTCTAATATTTAATCCTTTCACAACTAATAGGCAAACCCAATAATCCTTCAATAAGCTATATGATGAGTCGGATATGAAAGAAAGAAAAGAAGGGAAGAAAAGAGAACTTGGAAACTTAGATTAGAGAGAGAAAGTGGTGGATTACAATGTGTGAAAATGCAACCAACACCCTCTCCATGTGTAGAGAGGGTTCTTTTATACCCTTAGCCATTTACTTGGCACATGGGCTTTTCTACTTGGGCCGGGCTTGGCTAAACTTGGGCTTTGAGCCCGAAACACGGACAATATTAGATTACAATCCAAGCCTGTTGAACCCGACTAGCCTATTACAATACAAGACCTAGTTTGACTTTATAAGACCGATAACATTCTTGTTTGACTTAATATAATTAAGGCTAACAATCTCCCCTAATGTTGAGGTCTCTTTCTTCAAACTCCACCGAACCACCGATGACATTCTTTTAGGAGTTTGATTTGTTTTATCATTATCTCCCCTGACGTTGAAGATATGACTTTTGATGTTTATGCTTTGCCTTGTTTTTGGTCTTGTCTTGTTTGTAATGGCTTTGTTCATTTATGCTTTGTGATCTTGATCTTGAGCCTTTATCTTTTGACTTTGAGTTCTTGAGATCATTATCTTGCATCATCTCCTTGACTTGAATCATCTTGTGCTCTTGACCAACATGATCATACTTGTTACATTCTTGTTTGACATATATGATTATAAGTCTAACAATCTTCCCCAAATAGACTATTCTTTATTTGACTTTGAGGCTCTTTGATGGTGGGGAAGTTTAGAATCAACTATCTTGATGTTGAACGATTGACTTTGAAAGCATGAGTATGAGCATATGGTTTATGAATCCGACTTCGCTGGAATGAGGCTGCAACACCGTTGTCTAAACCTAAAATAAGACAGTTAGCACTAAAAGATGAATATGGCTTTGTCATTCATCTTGAGTTCGATTGCATTAACCTCCGGTTTCCCGTTTTATAGTATAAATACTATACATGTGATCAGGTAGATTCAAAGAATCTCCTTGACAGGGTTTCCAGCTTAAAGCGTAGGATCTTCTAACACAGATGTATTAGATTCACCATGCTTGCTAGTTCTCATTACCGGAATGTCTCAAAGCAGACAACACAGTAAGAGTGAATCAGATAGTTACTATCTTTCTGATTTAGTCGTCAATTCATTTACTGGACCAAAATTGATATCCAGTTATCACAAGCTTGATTCATATAGAATCTTGCAAGTCACCTACCAAGAGCTTGTTTGATGTTGGCTCAAGCAGGATTTCCATCTTCACTGTGAATACTTAAGTATCACTCGGATGTTCTGGCAAGATCTCAAGGATAATGCGTAGGACTCTTTGTTACAACTTGTGAACTTTATGGTGTTCAACAAGTGTATTTTGACATTGTGTCCTAATGAGATTTATAATTTGATCTCTTCTTGGCTCTAGACTCGATTTGTGCACTTTTGGTTTTAGTAATCGGAGGCTGGAGCAGACTGCCACCTATTCAATATTAACAATCTCGGAGTGAGATGTCAATAGATAACGTGTGTATCTCCGTGACAAATGAGACAAGTTTCTTTTGAGAGAAACCCGAATGGCTGGGAAGGGTTGTGCATTGCATCACTGGGTCCATGATGACTTTCTTTAATATCAACAATCATCATTGTGATTTTGATAGATTATGTATTGACCCGGTTTCTTTCTCCTAAGGTGTAAGAGGGCTGCTTGTTTTCACCCTTTATCCATCACATGTTTTTTTAATTCGTTCTTCAACCCCTTCAATGCTTACCAAGACGTCATTACTAACACCTTGTTGTGATTGTTCCAGTGTTAGCTCAATCTTAGTCGGCATTCTTCCCTTATACACATTCATCTCCAATCATACCTAAGGACTGTTATTTCTAACTATGGAGTGTCCTTGGGTAGATCCCTCCGGTTCTGGTTGGATCGTAGGACTTATTCCTAACCTAACCACCTTATGACTTCAGAATCGTCATGAAATTAATAGGTTGTTGGGTATGAGATCGAACCATAAAACCATTTTCTGACATTTTTATTTTCAAATACTCCCCCTACACATGTGCTCCGAGATTCGAAATTGTTTAGCACATGAAGGAAAGAGTTGCACTTAGAGTCTTAAAGATCACATTCGTCTATAACATATTTTAATCACATTTTCTCCCCTTATTTTAAATAATAAAACACTTAGTATTTGAAATACCAATTGATTAAAATTTGACATGAAAAATTCCATGGGGGAGATAAAATTAACCCACGAATTGCATGAATACAGATTCTGTTAGCACCCTTTCCAACAGTTAATGTTGAGATACCAATATTTATTAAAACTTGACATTGGAATGAAAAATTGATATGACACCACAAAATATTGAAGACGAAGTGAGATGCCTTAGTGAATAATGTATATTAATAATTGACATTATAATTTTCCATATTTTTATTTCATAAAATGTGTTTGGATACATAAATTACATTTATAGATGTAAATCCGACACATTTAAAGGCTTGTTTCAAAAAGCTCCCCCCTCAGAAATTTGATTCCACATATAAAATGACATTCTACGTACTACAATTCTTTGAAAATTATTCGAGGAAGGAAGTGTTGAACACACAATTTTAACAAATACCACTTTTTATGGAAAAATACCACAAATTATATTGTAGTCAATTTTGACATTGAAAGTTCTTTTTGAACAATAATGTCCAACGATTTTAAAAACACATGATAGAATACTTCTCTTCTATTTTTAGAGTAAGCGCACTGAAGCGTACACTTCCCTATAACATTCGGGACCGAGTTATGCACTGAAATATACATAAGTCATTAAGAAAAATTTAGAAATGACATGTTTTGAAAGCATTTGAAACTCTTGCTCGAACTTCATTTACACGCCCGTGTCAATGTTAATCAACATTTCTAGGTACGTAAATGTTATCGATTCCAAGAGACATGTCGAGAAGATTCTTTTTGGTATTTTTGAAATTTTTCTGATTTTATATTTTGTTTTTCTAGGTTTTATATTTTTCTATTTTCTTTTTGTTGGTTTTATATTTTTGTATTTTCTATACATATCAAAAATTTTTATAAATAAAAAATAAAAAGAGAATAAAAATATTTACAAATTGAAGTTTTCATTAGCAGTGACAGTTGTAGCTGGAGATAAAGTGGATGAAGTTGAATCATGTTGGTGTTGACATTTATTTGATGCATCAGTAGTAGTGACAGCGGAAAGACTTGAAACAAACTTGATTTACTCCATTGAAATATTCGTCGAACAAAGGATCGAATAGCAAATCCAGCTCATTTGACGTTGTTACTGACTCAGCTGCTTGATGAACTTTTGTTGACATTGTGGTGCGAGGATTGAACCGTTTTGTACAAATGTCGTCTGACATTGAGGTTCGAGGCTTGATCTGTTGTAATCAAACGTCATTATTGACATTTAGGATTGAGGCTTGAACTGATGTGTTCAAACGTCATTATTCCGTATCATCATCTGTGAATCCCACGTTGAACAATGGTTTCTGAGATATCAGCTTTTTCGACCAGCCATCATCTTTGAGATTTTCCTTGTTTGACAATACATAAGTTACATGCACATAAATCAAGACTTTGTTCTTCTGAACATTGATTTATGTACCTGCACTTAAATCTAGAGTTTGTTTGCATTCATGATATTAAGGATATCAACATTTGAAACCAAGTGGGGGTTCACGTTAAGACCTGCTTGTGCAAGAGTCGAATAACTTTCCTTAGAATCCAACCTAAGACCAACCAAACTTGAAGATTCTACCCGTTTGTTTTTTTCCTCCTAGAAATCAGATCTAGGAGTACTGTTTTCTCATACACAGCGGAAGTCTTATTAGGAGAAAACCATGTCCTGTAAAGAATCTGCCCTACCAGTATTCTAAGTATGACACTTTTGATCTACAGGGTTTGTTACTGTTATCTGGTCCATATGGATTGAACTTAGCCACTTGAATTTTACTTTTCTTCAGGAGTTTTGTTATACAAGCATCATGATTTGCATTAAAGACACACTTCTGACATGTAGAACAAATAAATTGTTTAGAATCTGAGAAAGAACTAGAACTCTTAGAGTGATCTGCTTTGGGCACAGCCGTTATCGTAACGCGACTACTCTTAGATACAGGAAAACTCCTAGATGTTCGATTGTTGCTCCTAGATTTTGGTTTGCTATCAACAGTAGTGGTTTGAATTCTAGCCGAAGTAGTCACACTAGTTGTTGAGTTCCTATCTCTGTCTTGTATCTTTTTCTTAGCTACATCTAGATAGTGATTATGAATCATGTCATTTGAACTAAATCTTGGCATGTTCTTAGAACTATTCATAGATGAGCTAGATGCAATCATGTGATCAGGTTTTGCAAAGGCGGATTCTGTTTTCTTAGGCAAATAATGTTGAGTGACTGGTTTTTGACCATTCTTATTCAACATAACTTGGGAGGCAAACCGTTGTTTTGACATTTGAGCCCTTTCAGATTTAAACGCATTCGGTTATCTAATAACGGATTGGTTTCTTAGTGATGGTAAAACCGCTTTCCTCAAGACTGATGTTTAATCAAACTTAGTATCTCCCCTATTTTTCTTAAACTTCCCTAAGTTCATTTTAAATGCAGCAATGCAAAAAAACCTTTTTTCCTGAATCTGAGCTTTTAAAATTCAGCATTTATTAGCAAGCAAAGATGTTGTCTGATCTGTAGTCTAAGATCTACTAATTTAATAGAAT
This sequence comes from Tanacetum coccineum, assembly GCA_026074375.1. NCBI lineage: Eukaryota > Viridiplantae > Streptophyta > Magnoliopsida > Asterales > Asteraceae > Tanacetum > Tanacetum coccineum. The sequence goes on along the minus strand of BQNB010022275.1, from coordinate 39,477 downwards.
CATACAAATCTTTTGTAATGTTGTTATCAAATCTCATTTTTTTCCTTACGTTACGTACTACACTATGTTCAATTCGATTTCATTTTTCAAGTACATTATTTCCTTTTTCAATCTGGGTTTATTACTTTTCATTCAAAATTTTTGACCATGTTGCCCTGATTTTAAAGCTTGATTTTGATATTTAAGTTCGAGAGCAATACAATGTGCTTCCATTCTTGAAAAATCTTTTTGAAATTGGGCAACGGTCTTTTTGAGTAAAATATTCTCAGACTCGAGTGATTGTTTTGAGTATTCAGTTGTCTGGTTATCAGGTGATGAATCAAGCATAGGACTTTTAACTTGACATGTTTTAGGATACTGGTCAACCCTAGCTTCAACAATGATTTCAGGTTGCTCAGTATGTTGTTGTCCTGTAGCAAAGATATTGCATTCAGCAGTCAATTTTACCTCAGCCATTGGCTCTTCGTCATAAATGGGTCTGATATCTGCATCATCAGCATCTGTATCATTCCCTGACCTGCTGCTGTTATCTTGCACTGTTGAGTTTGACCTAATGCTTTCTGTGTCAACCAAGTTAGCATCAAATGCTTTACCCGTATTGGGACCACAAAGAAATAAGAGAAACCACAAATAAGCCACGAAATAAGCTCCCAAATAAGCTTGAATAAGCTCGAAATAAGCTTAAAATTATGAGAAAACTAAAAAGCTAGTTTGAAGAACAAAGTAAAAGGATGACATGACTCTTGTGTATCTTCCGAAACACACAAGAAAACACCACGTCGAGAGAAAAGAAGAAGAAAAATAAGTCGATTGTAATAAGCTTATAAAAAGTCTTTGTAGCTTATCTAATTTATCAAATGACTACCAAATAAGATGAAGAACATGAAGAACAAAGAGAGAATAAGGTTAATAAGCCAATAAGCTCCTAGCTTTTTTGAACCGTAGGCTTATTAAGGACAAATAAGCCACAATTTGCTTATTTAAACCATAAAAATCAAACACTAAACACCCTTTGGCGAGTGATACCACTTGTTGGTCTAATATTTAATCCTTTCACAACTAATAAGCAAACCCAATAATCCTTCAATAAGCTCTATGATGAGCCAGATATAAAAGAAAGAAAAGAAGGGAAGAAAAGAGAACTTGGAAACTTAGATTAGAGAGAGAAAGTGGTGGATTACAATGTGTGAAAATGCAACCAACACCCTCTCCATGTGTGGAGAGGGTTCTTTTATACCCTTAGCCATTTACTTGGCACATGGGCTTTTCTACTTGGGTCAGGCTTGGCTAAACTTAGGCTTTGAGCCCGAAACACAGACAATATTAGATTACAATTCAAGCCCGTTGAACCCGACTAGCCAATTACAATACAAGACCTAGTTTGACTTTATAAGACCGATAACATTCTTGTTTGACTTAATATAATTAAGGCTAACAGATAAGTTTTGGAAAATAAAGAAACAAAAAAAACTCATCAAAAAGCCATAAATAAGCTGATATGAAGTAGATCTATACAACACACCATGAACAACCTTTTTTCCTAGAAAAAGCTCATGAAATAAGCTGTAATAAGCTTAAATAATCAAAAAAGAAACACGATAACAAACACAAATACAAAACACCCCCGGTTAGATCTGATACCACTTGTAACGCGATTCAAAACACCTTTACGAGGGGTCTTGGTTGAACAAAGAAGATAAGATGATACATGTTTTCTAGTGAGAGAAAGTAGAGAGAGGGTGGATGGAAAACTTATGAAATATTAGCTTGAGAAAAATACAAATGATTCACCAACCACCCCTCATGGAGAGCCATGAGGAGTATTTATAGTTTTATACTAAAAGAAAAAACAAACTATTCCTAGTTTACATAAATGACCACTGCATGACACGCAGTGTCTAAAACTAGTCTAATTCACGTGTAAGACGCCAGCTTCACTTAAAAGTGAGGCTAACAGAACTTCATACACCAAGTTATGTAGCTCTTCTCGAGTATTACGAATGTTCATAAAACAATCACACGACGAGGTACGAGGTTATCTTAAAGGTGGTAGCGGAAATGTAGACGGGAGATGATAACCATCTATATAATAATAAAGGCGTGATTAAGGTTCTTGTGAAACAAATTAGACATGAACAATGAGTAACATTTCACGAATTAAAAATACTTAAACATTTCGGATGAAAAAATTAAGTTGTCGAGATTTATTGGAATGTATTTAATAGTAACAAGACTATTAAAATGAGAATGACACGTTTATGAGATTTGTTTCATCATTCCTAGACCTAGACGTAAATAATTAAACGGTTTACGTTTAAGTAGTTTGGTGAGGATGTCGACGATGTTGTCTTCCAATGGAACATTTTTGATGAGGAAATTTCCTTTTGGACATTGTCGCGAAGGAAATGATGATGAATTTTGATGAGTTTTCTATCCTAAGATCGATGGATAATGTTTGATCCTCGTTGTGTATGAGGTGAGCATGACGATAAAACATCATGACATTTCTACGGGGACAGAATGGACTAACAGAAGTGAATGTACTTAGTCTGAATGTGTATATATTAAGGAAGCTACGAATCACTTATGTAGAAACTCGTAAGACCTTTGTCATTCAAAGGTTGATGTTAGCTTGTAGCTTTTGGAAGAGCGTTTTAACATATGTTGTTAAAAGGCTTAAATATGAATTTTTGGATATGACCTTTAACGTTTGCGATCACAAGTTAAAGATACTTGAATATTTCAGATGAAATATTTAAGTTGTCAAACCTACTTTGAGGTGTATTAGATTTGTATCTAACTTTCCCTTGACAAAAGAATGGATCATTTAGAAGAAAGCGAGATGATGATTAAGGGAATGTGTGAGTGAAGACTCTAGGAGATATAAGACCATTTTATGACTCTTTTGACTTTTTAGGTTTGTGACACGGACGCGAAGAAGAATATTCTAGTGTGAGAAAATATATATCTAGATGCATAAGACATATAGATATAGGCATGCAAGTTTATCTAAGCATGCATCGACACAATAATCAACGAGGTTAATGTGTAAGACTATATGACATTTAAACGTTAATTGTCATTCATTAAGCTAACATAGTGTAGGTGTACAATTAATGTGTAAGTCATGTAAGATGACGCATACAAAACATGATAATCTTAAATGTAATCGTCATGTAAAACATGTTAGCATTTAGCATTTAGGAGCATGTGTCATTTAGATAAACTAAGAGATATTTTATCTAAATTGCTAGAAAAAGACAAACGCCTTTATAATAGACATGCATTTAATAGCTAAGCAATTGACGTTGAGCATCAAGATAATCATGAAGACAAATAATTGCATTACATGGGAGCAAGTTATCATCTTGAAATCTTAAAGCATATATGTAAGGTGCATTGTGGCTAGATTGACTAAGGAGAAGCCTAATTTCTACGTGCTTAGTGTGCACTCCTAATGAGATACAAAGTCTATCGATGTATACTATCATTAGGCATATTTAGGAAGAGACATTTAATCAAATTAGAGAATGAATATGAGACTATCACTAGTGGTGCTCAATTCAGGCTAAACACGACCATTTTTATGGGTTATACCACGAACCCAACTTCACTCTTAGAAGCAATTCAACCGTTAGGTCAAATTGAATTTCTAGTGCAATAGATTCTCCAGTAGTCATTCTCATGTTAGACAAAATAGAATTCATATATTTGCCTAATAAAGTGTAGCAAAGATAAAATTTGTATTATCTTTTCATAGAGGGCCTAACATGACTCAACTAACATGCTTTAATTCCGGTTCACATAATCCTAATCAAGATGTGTAGAGTTCTTAGAGAAACGTAAGCAAGATGTTTTAATCTTTTGTTCAAGATCTATAGGTTGTTTTGTTTCGATTACATATTGTTTGATTTAATAAATGTCTTATATTTAGTCATCTTACATGTGTAGTTGTCACATGTGATATTTAACGTGTTTGGTTTCTCAAAAACCAAGCGATGTGCTTATTTATGACAATGAAAAATATGTTTTATTGAGAGTGTTTTAAGAATGATCCTTTGCATGTCTTGTGAAATGAATCTCATCAAGATTATTTATCTTAATTGAGTTTGTGATTCTTTAATGATAAATGATTGAAAAAAGACATATTTTATTTTTAAACAAATATGCTTTTCTAAAATTATTATTCTTATCAATGTTGTATACCATAATTAAATAAGTATTTGAATAAATATATTTTTACTTGTTTATGCATTGAAAAATATTATGATAGGTTATTTTTCAATTCTAATAACTTATATTTTTCAAATAATATGTAGTGTATTATCTTGTAACACAACCATTCATGCTACGAAGAAACTAAAATATTTAGGATATATATTATCCTTTGTCAATCATTTAATATGATAAGTGCGTGAATTCTTTAAACATAATGTTTCCCAAACATCATGTTATCATATGTGAATGAACAAGAATATTATTCTTATTTAAGAGTTTAGCTAAATGTGAATTTGAGATTTGTGTTGTGCTTTTAAGTTGTATTAGCAAAGTTTACATATGTTGTTAGTTTGCTCATGTTTAGTTTTTCGAAAATGACACATTTACCAATTGCATTGCAATGTAAATTGCTTGAATATTTTGGATAAAACATCCAAGTCGTCAATCCTAATTCATTATGTATTTTATGCATGTATTAAACATATTAGTATAATATTTGGAACACAACCATTGGACAAGTAGACTCAATATGGCATCATCAACACAAGTGTGAGTTATGATCCGATGCATATTCTTTTCATCTAGAAAAGGATGTAATTATTTTCATATCAATCAAGTGTGATTGAGTTATGTAGATCCAAGATGATATCTTTTGTTATATTTTGATATAATCTTGAAACTAAACAAATAAGAATCCGATTTCATGTCCATACACAAAAACTTGTCAATTAGATTCGACAAATATATCAATCATAATTTGAATAATTAATCGATATAGAATCGAGATCTTTCTTGACCATCACAATCACTCATTTAAAAGAAAATAAATAAATATTTTAATAGTGTGATCCATTAATCCTAAGACTAATATACCCCTCATTTGAAAGAAAATAAATAAATATTTTAATAGTGTGTTCCATTAATCTTAAGACTAATATTATGGGATAATTTCGAGATCTTGTTTAAATCTTTGATTAAATGAAGGTGTTCAATATTTTATGGTGACACATTTTACCACTTGAACTAGTGGCATGATAATCGTGAAAGACTATCTTTTTGGAAGGCTTACGTAGCTCTCAATCCTAAGTGAGTTATTATGTTTAATAAGGTTTACAAGATGTTGATGTAACATTTGCAAACAAAGTGATCTTTTACTATATGCAATGCAAGAGCAATTTCACAATCTTAATGCAAGAAATCTAGCATAAGTTCTAGTTAGGCATAATCCGGAAACTAGTTACAAACGAATAGTGTACATGGCACATGTGCTTAGATATTTAATTAGCTTAATTACAAATAGCAATGATCACTTAATAATTTCTATTAACAAAATTAAGACAAAAAAAGTACACATAATCATACAGCATAACACATAAAAGCACTTGTCATCGTTTTGTGTATTAGATACAACAATGTATACTTAGCTCGGTTTTATTTGAAAACGAATTAGTTTCCTCCCCATTTCAAGTTTTAAACAATTTTAATATTTTTGAAAAGTTAATTATACCATTTTTCAAAGATATACCGACTAGAAATGCCCGACTGGAAGAAAAAGGTAAAATACAAGTTTTACGTCAAAACAAAACACAAATTTTTTATCACTATGTAGTATTTTGCATTTCTGACTTACTTAAGTTTGGAATAGATACTTAAAAGTATTTTTAAACGAAAGTAGACTCAATTATCTTTAAAATGACGGGTGGCACGACTTCTACGGACTTACGGTTGATTTTATATGAATTTTCAAAGTTTCTGAAAATCTGCCGAATCAGACAGGAGGCCCCCTGATTGATAAGGGGGCCGGCCAGGAGCTAAGGGGACCGCCCATCTGACACTCGAATTTGCCAATTTTTGTACAAAAATCATTTGGTGACTTTGCGGAAAGGTGTACAACTTACTGAACTTGATACTGAACATATAACACTTATTTTAAGCATTATTTTTACCTCAAGCTAGTATACTAAGTGTATTTAACAACAAAACTAACACAAATTAAGTAACAAAACATTTTTCATATTTAATCCCCCTTCATGTGTAATTTGATACATGGATCGTACTCAATTTTTAAAACCATTTGTTTTGAAAATTGGAGCGACGTGGCTCCTGATACCAATTGTGGAAATCGTAGAGGGGGTGAATACGTTTCCATTTAAAAATTTAAAATATTTCGTTTCCAAATTGCGATCAAAGTTGACGCAATGTAAAAAGTGGTGTTTAAACATCTATATACAATATAGCATAATCATAATATTAACTTATATCTATGGCACAATTATCATCCAAACAATATAAGCAACCATTCACACATATAAATATGATGCAAGTATAAATGTAAAGCAATAGCGTAAATAAAAATGTAAGGCGAAAGGTAAAAGGAAATGCAAACCGTACACGATGATTTATAGTGGTTCGGTCACGAAGCACCTCTTCGCCCTACTCCACTCCCCGAGTACCCAACTCGAGAGTTACTTCACTAGTCAACAAGCTCCTTTTAGGCAGAGAAAATCGTACACACCTTTGCTTACACCAATTTCCGACACTAAGCAAAATATTGAGTTCTAATCCTAGCTAGAACCAATCTATCACAACACAACACACCACTTCACGACAATTCAAAACTTGGCTTCACCACACAACTTATTCTTCACTCTACAACTTCACTTCAACTTCACGACTTCTCTACCCTTCATAACTTTTCTATACTTCACAACTTCACTTCACTTCAACTAGACACTACCTTGATCACACCAATCTAACACTACTTACTAAGATCACCACGATCTAACAACTATACACACCATGATCACCACGATCTAACTATTATACAAGTTTGAAATATATAGACTCGGATCTAACATTGTGCATGTAGAACATGTCACGAATGCACTAACTAAACTACATAACTTCGTATCTTAATGATAACGAGAGTTCTTCTCTTGCACTTCGAGGAATAAGCTTGAATCACTTGGAAACAAATGCTTAAGATTAAATGATCAAAGGATTGAAAGGAGAGTATAAACTGATTTAGAACAGAAAGAAAGTATGTGCAAAAGGTGAGAAAATCAGTGGGGAATAGTCCAGTATTTATAGGCAAGCTGAGACAAAAAAACACGTGGCCGGTCCCCTTAATTAGGGTGCCGGTCCCCTTAAAATTAAGGGGGCCGCCCGTTATAATTAAGGGGGCCGCCCAAGCCTGACGCTCCCTTTTTTGTCTTTTCTGAGGGATTTTTTCCTAAAACATTTCTAGTCGTTTTTAGGTAGAAAATTTGAATTCAAAATATTTATTTTGAATAAAACATTTCTTTTAAATACAAAAATGTTTTGTATAAGTTTTAAAAATGTTTGTTACCTTTTATAAAAATGTAAGGTTTAAGAAAAATAAAAATTCCTTTGATCATAAATAAATTAAGCATTTATTTATTCATACCTTAAGTGATTTACGTCGGGTGCAAACTTCGTTGAAGCAGACTTGAGACGTCGAGAGATGTTGTCGTATGAATGCATTGATGATTTGTGATCACGAGTAACTTAAGCACTTTACGTTATGTGTTATAAGTTACATGTTTGTCATCACCAAAACATGAAGAGAATGTATAGATTAAATATCGTAATATTTCTACCAACAAAAAGTTTGTAATTTAAGTGAAGAAAGTTTAACAAGAAATAATGTTATCCATTAAACAAATACGAGGTAAACTTTTTTCAAAAAACAAATACTAGCTTTCTTGAGCAGTTGAACAACAACACACTTAAGTTCCAAAAAAAAAAAAAAAAAACAACAAAACACCATTCATCAATAAAACTATAGCAATCACAAGCATTATTCAAACTAAAGTGGAGGGAGCATACACGGGATGCGATTAGTTACTAGAAATATGATTGAGCGGGGGGGGTGCACCATAAGACCAAAAGGGTTTCCCGTAATCACATTAAATATGTGCTAAGAATCAAAGTCGCCTGATTCTAGTCGGGTTTATCCTTCCTCTTAGCACGTACTAGTGATGCTTACTTATCCATTTCTTTGGAAAAATTTCTTTTAATAGTTTGAAAAAGGATCACTTTTGCGGTGATAAAACCCATATTCCAGTTTTATAATGATTTCCCTCACTACATGGAAACTTGATAAACAATAATTTCACATGAAGAAAACATAAGCCCACCCACGGAACTGTGGACCAAATGGTTTTTAGTCCCCAGTGCAAATTTGTCCGTAGCTGAAATTCTTTACTTTTTTTTTTCTTTTTTTTTTATTTTCTTTTTTTTTTTTTTTTTTTTGCTAGGGTTCAACGTAAGACATGTGCAGCTTCTAAGGTTTTTTTCATGACCAAGGACAGATGGGTGCAATGACGCTTTCTGAAATGTGCATAAAAAATCGGTTAGTGAAACCTTTTTATTTTCTTGCCACAGGCATCACAGGAGATCCTTCTCCAGGTTCCACATCCCGAAAATTTCGAACACACTTTTTGGAAAAATGGGTAAATGATTGGAGATCGTTGGTTTACCACATTGCTGTGAAGAAAAAGTTGCAACCCACTTTTTTGATATGTAACTCAACCCGCAACCTAGTCTGGGTCACACCCCGAGCAGTAATAAGGGCACTTGGCATATTTTAGTATAAGTCTGTGTTGATGGATTGGATGAGATATCTCCATACACGCGTGTATCCTGCATGTATCTCAAATCATATCCCAATTAAATATAAGATGCAAGTCACAAATTTAATTAAACATGATCATATCTAAGCTAGTTTTAGAAATATATACCTTGAATATTGATTATTCTGATAAGATAACGCGGTATGCTTGTATCTATGTATTTGTTGTAGTTAAGTATGCATCTTGCTATGGATACTTAGTTTCAAGATATGAAGTTGTATATGTATGTATTAGTGGCATCACCTGTAATACCTTTTCTCTTTGAGGTTCTAAGGTGAGATAATGGTTATTTACTATTGACATTTTCAGTCATTATCTTAGCCAAAGACTTAGCACGGTTGGTAATTGGGTAATGTCATTGTTTGGATGCGTTAATGACTAAAGTTGTTATTACTATAATTTTTGTCAATGATTCTATAAAAAGCAACTTGGTTAAACACAATTTTGTGTTTAGTTGCTGTCATGTCTGTTATATATTCATAATTTTTTTTTGAAAAGCATATATTCATAATTATTAACTTACTTGTTGGTTTGGGAATCAGACTTCTTCAACTTATGCCCCTAATCTCTCTTAAATTATGTATCCCCGTTCTGGTTTTGGTACACAATGTGAAAAGAGAATAATGCAGCTGTAAGAAGGAGCATCTTTGACGGGTACATACACTGTTGTGGTTGAGACTACAACTCTTCCGAGTAGCAGTCGAAACACAATTTAGGATAATGATACAGAGAAGCCAATACGAAACTTATCTAATATAGAGAGAAAATTGCATATTTTTGCTAACATATAGGGTGCACCATATTGCAATTAGGTAACTTAATTATTACTATTTTTCTCCGGTGGCAGGATATATTTACACACTATGCAAAAGTATATGCTCAAGGAGGCTGCGGGCTGCTGTCAAGATCATATGATGTTGATCAGCAAAATGACCAGCTGCCTTTGATGAGCTGATTGATTAGTCTTGGTCAAGCTTTGCCTTGGTGTTAATACAGGGTTTGGTTAAGCACACTACTACAAAATGAGCAAAGGGAAATCATAAAGTGTGCCATTATGCCTTAAAATGTTGGATTATGACGTCTGCGACACCAGTACCAACCTTTTTAGTACAATTAAAACGTTGTGGGTTCACTTCTCAAGATTCTCCCTAACATTTAGTCTATTGTACTGATTATAGTTATTTTTAAGTCTACTGAGCATACATTATAGTCTGGCGTTTCTTTTTCAATGGAATTGTATTGATTTTTATTCCCATACCACAAATAGGATTTACATTGCAGTAGATGGATTAGGTACCGTATTAGTGTGTAATTCAATGTTTAAACAAGATAATCAATGCCTTGACACCCCGAGCAGTAATAAGGGCACTTGGCATATTTTTGTATAAGCGATTATATCGGATCATGATAGTCATTTCACATCGAGGTTTTGGTAGTCAATGCAAGAGGCTTTAGGGACTCGTTTAGACATGAGTACGGCTTATAACCCTCAGAACGATGGTCAAAGTGAGCTTACTATTCAGACTTGGAAGACATGCTTAGAGCGTGCGTCTTGTGTGAGATGTGCTCCGTTTGAGGCATTGTATGGTAGAAAGTGTCGTTCGCCAATTATGTGGGCTGAGGTTGGAGAAGGTCAGTTGATAGGACCTAAGCTAGTACAAGAGACTACTGAGAAGGTCATGCAGATTAAGGATAGACTTAAGGCTGCGCGTGATCGTCAGAAAAGTTATGCTGATAAGAGGAGGAAGCCGCTAGAGTTTAGTGTAGGTGACTATGTCTTGCTCAAAGTATCTCCTTGGAAGGGTGTGGTACGCTTTGGGAATAAAGGAAAGTTAGCACCTAGGTTTGTTGGACCGTTTGAGATTATTGAGAAAGTAGGACATGTGGCCTATCGATTAGATTTGCCTGAGGAATTGAATGGTGTTCATGACACGTTCCACGTGTCGAACATTAAGAAGTGTTTGGCTGATCCAACACTGAAAGTTCCTTTGGACGAGATTCGAGTTGATGTTAAGTTGAATTTTGTGGAAGAGCCTATGGAAATTTTGGAAAGAGAGTTTAAAAAGCTGAAGCGTAGTAGGATTGCCATCGTTAAGGTTCGGTGGAATTCGAAATGTGGTCCTGAATTCATATGAGAACGTGAAGATCAGATGAAATTGAAGTACCCGCATTTGTTTAGTAATGTTAGTAGTTGAATTTCGGGGACGAAATTCTTCTAAGGGGGTAGAATGTAACTTTTGCCCTTTTTGTGTTCTGAATATTTCATTAATAGTCCTTTGACTATTTGACTTTTGTTAGTTTATTTAGATTTTGTACCGTGTTGACGGTGATGATTTTATGAGATATGTGATGAATTGTGGTTTATTGTGTTTAATAATCCCTTTTGGAAGGTATTATTGTGATATGTATATTCTGGGTGGTTTGACCCGTGAATTTTGAGAAATGCCAAAAAACGAGTCCGACACGTCCGTTAATGTCCAAATTGAGTTTTTGAAGGGTGTAAAGTGAAAATATGTCGTGTGAATACTCTAGGTTAATGGAAAAGTATTTTTAAAGTGAATAAAAATGCTAATTAACTTTGGGGTAAATTTTACGGTTGAGTTTTACGAGCTTTTAAGCGATTTCGACACGAAAAGAAAGACCCGACACCCATAGGATGCCATGGCCGGTCAAGTTAGTCAAAGGGACAAGGAGGCTTTTTTTAGCAAGCTTGTCCCAAGGTGTGTACACATATATTCCATTTACTAGAAACTTTTGATCATATTCATTTCATTTACAAAAAAATAAAACACACACAAGTGTGTGTGCTTGTGGTTCGTCCGCCACCTAACCACCACAAAACCACCATAGTTTTCCAACTTTGATCAAGAACGTGTTACTCCGGGTTGATAAGAGTGTTTGGGTATTCATTTAAACAACGTTTGGGTTGTCCGGTTCGTGTCGAAATCTACAAATTTGAAGATTTTCTTGTAAGTTTTCAAATTTAAATTTCGTTTGTCCTTTTGGGTTTATTTTGATGCATAGATGTTAGTTGTACAAGTTGATCGTTGTGAAATTAATTTTTGGAAGCGAAAAGAAGTGAAACAGATAAATGACAAGCTTCAGTTTGTCGAGGAACCTGTAGAGATCACGGATCGTGAAGTTAAACGGTTGAAGCAAAGCCACATACCATTAGTCAAGGTTAGATGGAACTCCAAGAGAGGTCCTGAGTTTACATGGGAACGCGAGGATCAATTCCGGAAGAAATACCCACATCTCTTCACAAAGACCGCACCGTTGTCAAGTGCCGCGTCTTAAGCCTTGAGGAAAAGGCTCACTTAACGGGGGGAGACTATAACACCCCGTGTTTTAGGGTCATTTATGACGTTAATAAATTTACTATGTATTTTTAGTATTGTACGCGTTTGCTTTAAATCGTAATCGTTAAGTTAAATCGTGTAAGCTAAAAATTATCGTTCAATGTAAACGGGAATCAAATAATTAAATGTTTACATCAAGCAAGTGTTGAGTAATTATTTTGAGTATAATTATTAACTTTGTTCATTTTATTTTTATTGGTTACGTAAATTGGTTATGTTTCACGATAAAATACGTTTAGGCATTACCGGAACCACCAAAACTTTTCTACGCTTCAACAAATACCCACGATTATACCCAATACTCAAAAACTACATAAATACCTTATGTATATGCATATAGGGCCGGATATAGTCATGAGAATTCAAGAAAATATCATAGAAAACATCATTTCTCATTTTCATGGGATGTTCTCAACTATTAGGGAACCAAGAGTTGTTTCTATTTTCCTAATAGTGAACTTGACCAAGACCATCCATAAAACCCTTAATGCGTTTCTTTGACTAGTCTTAAGACTATATAATACAAGTAACTAGATACATATCACACACTTCTCATTTCCTTGTGAAAAATCAAACATATACTCCCTTTGTCACCCTATAAGCACACGACATCTACCAAACTCAAACCAAATCCATACCAAAAATTTTCTACCACATTTATAAACATTCTCACACTATATCTAAGGTATTCCAAAGAGGTTTAAAGGCTTGGTTAAGCCTTTATAAGTGTTAAAGCAAAGAAAAAGAAGGATTAGGGTTTTATTGTGGATTAGGGTTTCTTGGTTGTGAAAGCTAGGGTTTATAATCTAAACAAGGGTTTGGATTTTGTTGGTCATCATATTATATCATTATAAGGTTATCTAAAACTCATTATAACCTTACATTTATCATTTTATGTATATATATGTTCTATGTAGCAAAATCACCATTAGAATACTTTTTAACATGTGAAATGAACTTTTGCTTGTAAGCATGATTTTGTATACTTTTTTATATGTTACATGGTTGGTAATAACGTGTTATAATGGGATAATAAGTATGGTATCATGTTGGTTTAAGTATAAAATGTATATGTGTAAACTAGTAAGTAAAAGTTACTTAAGAAAGGTTATGATTTATAATCCTTGTTAATCTTGTTATCATGGACTCATGTGGACAAAATATGGACTATGGACACTATTATATGTAAGACATCGTATATTAAGAGTATTGGAAAACTTGTGGTAATTTACTAAATAGAAAAGTACATAAAACAAGTTATAAAAATGATTACACATAAGTATTATAAAAGGGATGTTGGATTTCGAATCCAAGACATTAGGTTTGACACTTTATAAAAATAGTACACCTCATGATGATTCCAAATATGTAAAGAACTCGAAAAACCTCCTTATAACGAAAAAGATACGGCACATATACGTTTTACGTTAATACCGGGTTTATAAAAGTAAATTTTATAAAAACAAGTTATCAAATACTTATGATATATGAAGTTTAGTATTTTTCACAGATCACACATATTTTTAGGATTTCAAAACAATAAGAATCATAATATTTCAATCAATAACGAAGAAGTTATGAATTTCGCGAGTTTACGATAATTAATACTTTTATAAAACTACTTTTATAAAAAGTTACCGTTCATCAGGGACATTTATTTTTGGAAAACATCATAAATAAATATAACTTTTAATTACGAGAATGTGCTCGAAATAATCACTAAAAACGAAGCTATAACGAATAAGATACGACGTTTACGGGTTTTACGACAACTAAAACTATAAAAATAACTTTATAACTGGTGTGAACAGTAAAAAGTAATGTTCACCATAGGACATGAAATACAAAAATGTCATATTTTGATGCGTCGTTATAATACGAAAGCATGGACATAAGAAACGTAAGAAACAGACTTAAAACGATAAAGTTACGTCGTTTTTACTAAAGGGATATTTATAAACGTTTACACTTTATAAATATGATTTCACTAAAACGATTAGATGGTGATTGAGCTATATAGAATTGTATATGGTATTAGTTAATCAAAGTGCTTAGTACTTATACGACCTATATTGGAATAGGTTGCATTCGATCATCTACGTGACACATTTTCTGTGATACACTTGATATACGCTCACTCAAGGTGAGTTCATAGCCCCACGTTTTACATGGTTTGTTTTATAAGTTTTTTGGGGTGAGAAACATGCATTGTTTTACAATTGGACATAAGTGGATAAGATTTACATTATGATTGCGTGTTGCCTAAGTAGCGATAACCCAAGTTGAGCCCATTATCATGAACTGTCAATTACTGGTTTGTGAGCGTGAATGTTATGAATAGATCTATTGGGATTGACATCCCCATTCGGGTGATTAGGTATCAATGGGCAAACGAACGTATACCATGTCAAACATAGGATGTTGCGGGTTACAACATCACCACGGGCAATGTAGGCCATTTATATGGTATTCATTTATGTCGAGCTTCAGTGTCATGAGCTTAGGGCAACGTAATTACATTTATATGATGTCGGAATCTGTTGCATTATCATACACTTGGGAAATCTTGTGGTCTTACAATATATGATTTATCAAACCTATGAATTCACCAACATTATTGTTGACGTTTTAAAGCAATGTTTTTCAGGAGGTCAATAAGCACGAGGTATAAGGGATATATTGGTGGTTTTGATTTGGATATCATGCATTAAAGATTTTGTCGCATTACATTTTGTATATGTGTTATGGGCTAGAAATCTTTGTATTTTGAACAAGTGAAGCTTCGGGCTTATGTAATAAATACTTTGTTAAATCCAATGCATCAGTTTTAAATGACTTTTTGGTCGTTCTATATATATCTTGTGTTATTGATCTATGAAGTAACATGCCCCGGACCCTTATTCCGCCGCAACCCAATTTGGGGGTGTTACAGTAAACTTTAAGATGAGGCTTTAAGAAACAAAGCTACCATGGAAGGACTTATCAATGAAGACGATGACGAGTCACGTTACGAACAAAAGAGACAATGGAACATGTATACAAACTACGATGATGCTTATGAGATAAATCATGGAAATAATGAGAAAGAAGAATTATGTGAAGTTCATGAGCTACCGGCGTGCAATATAAGGAGATATATTATGATCAAATATTCGTTCAATAATGATGAAGAGTATGTTGCTGTAAAAGAAGGCGAATACGACAATCTTACTATTACAAGAAAAGAGGCATGCCAAGCTTACCAAGAAATCTTTCGGATAATGGACGAAAGATGGATGGTAACTAGAGCCGAATAGAAAGGAAGTTGAAGAAAAGTCTTACTTAACGACTTCGGTGTAAACAAAATTGCTTCTCGGGAGACAACGCGGATTGTTATTTAATTTTGTTATCGAGTCTGTCTTCCCAGACACAAATACGGCGTATTCGCTCCATACCATACGGCGTATTGATTGTCTGGACGTTATCAGTCTTTATTTTTATTGCACTTTAAAAAATTATTATTATCAGATTTTGAATACGGCGTATTTACTAAACTGGTACGTTGTATCCACCAGACTGACCCGTAATTAGTTTGTTTAGTTTAGTTTAAATTAACCGTAGGTACCAAGAAAGGAATGCACTTGTTCTTCCTATATTTTATACAGGACCTCATGAAAGAAATATCGACGAAGTTGGTGGAATGCATATTTTCTAGAATTCTATGTGTGTGCTGTTCGTGCTAGGATTCAGACGCTTTTTTAGCACACAATCTTGCTCGTAAACGCAACTTGGAGAATCTACCGAGCAAATACCAGGGGAGTTTCTCATTCTAATTCTTTTTAAATTCCCGTATTTAATGTTTTATATATACAACGAGGACGTTGTATAATTCAAGTGGGGTGGAATTAGAATGTTTACTTGTCCTATTTTTCACACTAAAATGCTTAAATTATGCTCAAATTTAAAAAAAATTCAAGCATACTTTTGTGAAATTACATGTTACATAACCCGCACACAATAACCCTTGTTAGATATTATGAGGATTTAGCCTTTTCGTTTCCAAATGTTTACCCAAATTCCACAAAATATGAGTGTGTCGGTGATGTTGTAGACTTTAGAACTTGGCTTGGTATATCACTCGAGACCACAATAATGAGTATTATGGATTTAATTGGAGTAACTTGTTTAAATTGGTAAATCTTAGGATTACACCCAAATCGCCTTTACATGTTGCTTATTAACTAACTACACCGGTTAGTTAACCTCCCGTTTAAACCCTTTTCCACTCTCATCTTTAGAGTGATGATCCACTAGAAAAACCCGTAGAGCCAATCCTTTAGGAATTTACACCAACTATTTGTTTCGTTACACCCTTACACCTTAACCTACCCTGTTAGATTAAGTTTAATTTACAGTTGCTAGTTGCTTAAAGTGTAAAGTTTGTATTTCCCGAGTCTTGTGTCATTTTCTATCTTTGGTGCGGTTGGAAATTTGCACATTGCAAATGGGAATGTATATTAGTAGTCAAAACTCATGTGATTTTACTACCGTCACAATTATTGGTGAATCCGAAGAACGAAGGAAACTTATCGAAAGAAATTATCAAGAATTCATTTGATCGTTGGTGTGGAAATGGTGTGATACTACTCCGAGATTTGAAAGAAGAATAGTTTGAAAAAAAGAGGAAAGAAAATTTGAAGATAATCGTTACGCAACTACCGAAGGAAGGAATTATGAAGGATCGATTATTCGTTGATCGTCTAAAAAATCTACGATGTAGAGTATTGTACAAAGTGAAACGGATATCGCCACTTACCTTGTAGGGTTCGTAAGTCTTAGGATGATTGGGAAGTTGACCGTTACGGAAACGCCATACTTAGGTTGTTATTTTTAATCGGTTGATCAAGACGTTGTAGTGTAGATAGTTGTGTCTTAATCATGGTAACGGTCAAGGAATAAAGTGTTCTGCAAACTGTATTTAATCTTAAATCTATTGGTTTCTTGATTTTATTTAACAACAATTTACTGCCCTACTCACCTAATGATTGCCGCTTTGTTTTAAGCGCATATGAGGTACTTGTTAAGCGTGCAAGTCTATTCGTTTTTACGGCCATGTATGCATGACTTAGCTACCTCATTGGTTTATGACTTTTGTAAAAGTTAGAAGGTTCCTACCTTATCACTTCATCCTAACGTTGTTAAATTCTAATGGGATGTGAACATCGATACACACATGTCTATTCCATCGTTACAGTCCATGTATGTGTGCTTAGCTGCCTTGTTGGAAAGGTACTTTGGTGAAAGATTGTAGATTGACAACCATACGCCTTTCCATACAAAAACCCATATTTACATTTATAAACAGTTACTCCTTGGCTTTAGTGGTGGTGATTATGTATCCTTAGCCAAGCTTATGATGAATACTCATCAGACCGAGCAATTGAGACGAATTAGTTACATGTTACCACCTAAGATTAGTTGAGTGATTTGAGTGTTTTCATTCTTTCTATTTCCATGAGGGTTTTGGTTGTTGTACTTGTAATCCCTTAGGGATTCATTTTTATAAAACTTCCAAAGCGCTACTTTGAGGACAAGTAGGATTCAAGTGGGGAGTATTTGATGAAATCATAATAACGTTATATTTTATAGCATCATTGTATCATATGGTATATTAACCCTTTTTGTATATGTGATTGTAAAGATTTGTTACTTAATCATTTATATTTGCGAATTGTAGGAACTTAGGAGTAATTGGGAAAGTTGAAAGTTAGGCAAATGGGGGCGCCTTCTGGAGCTTAAATAAAGGATATTTTGAAGATTACTATTTTAAAGACCAATTACACCTTATCCATCAAAGAAGATACGGCGTATCCGTGTGTGCACTCACCAAAGACCACAGAAGGATAATGATCAATCGCCGTATCCAGAGAGGACTCTAATAAGCTGTATTTCAAGATAAGTATTTAAAATATTTGGAAGATATCAAGGTAGTCCTCTACTCTAAGAAATCATCAATATGCCGTATCCAAACACTTGGTACGTCGTATCAACCGACTTTCAAACCTTTAAAATAGAAACTCAAGATGGTTTTTCAGTGATGCCTTACTCATATTCTTGATACCCTAAACCTTAAAATTCGATTTTCAGAGGAGAAAAAGAGCAGAAGAGGTCGAGCTACTGTTATCAATTCACATAGGAGAACAACGTGAATTTCCATATACCTTTAGTAATCATTCAGTTTTTTGGTATCATTCGTTAACTCGGTTTAGTTTACCTTGGCTAAATAATTACCTCTTGTATTGATTATCGATGTTTGTAGGTCTAATACCTTCGGGTATTAGCCAATTGTTTGAAGATCTAAATGTTTGGTATTTGTTTTTCTTGATTTCTTGATTTATCATTGTATTGCTTGTTAGGTTTATCAATTTAACTTGTCTACGCGCTTTTGTATGCGAGCCTATCATTCAACTAGGGAATCTAGTGAAGCGGACCAAAGTAGAATCTTGAGTCCAGGTTGCTCTCCTTTAGTTAATTTATACATCTAGAATTATAGTTACAACAAAATATTTGTCTTCTAAGTCGGTGTCTAGGATACGGCTTCGGGTTAAACTAGTTAATTGATATTGCCAATGGTTTATTGTTCGTGTGAAAGCAGAGACATAATAATTCAACAAGTAACGTATCTTATCCATTGGATAGTTGGACAATTGGGCTACTAGTGTTATAATTTGCCATTAAGCGGTAAGTGGGTCAAAGTCTCTATGAGTAGGATTAACAACATCACCATGCTTTAATCCCTAAGAAAGATATAATCAGCAAATAAGGGGGATGCTTTATGCGGATGCATTAATTTGACAAAAATATTGTGTCTAGGTCTCTAGGATGATGTAATCGTACTTAGGTCTTAAGAATGATATGCGGACCTCGAGAGAAGGAATCATTGCATTGATAACAAACCAACTTTCTAATCGGATTAATAATGGTTAATACAGTTTTCTTATATAAGGTTCGACCGCTCTTTTATCTTTTGTTAATTAGCTTACATGGGTAACAGTGCCTTGAATTGATTGTAGTCACCAACCAAACCATGCTAGTCTCTCAGGCTGAACCCCCCCTTTTCCGTTAGAATTAGGATTTAGACTGATATAGGTTTAACATAGGTTTAGAATAGAATAGATAACCAAGATATTAATTAAATAGATAGATTTAATCTCGCTTCAAGTGTTCGACACCCTACTTACCACGAAATTACTACCGATCGGGTACACTGCCCGTTAAAGTGTTGTTTTTGGTTTAGTCGGCATAATATAAATTTAAAAATTGAATCAATAAAATATACACCACACAACGACACATCAAGGTGAATATGTTTCCATTTAAAAACTTAAAATATTTTGTATCAAATTATTCATCAAGTTAGACGCAATATGATAAGTGTGAATAATACATCTATATCCGCTAGAACATGTCTTAGCAATATAAACACAATCACAATATTAACTTCTATCTATGACACAATCATCATCCAAATAATATAAGCAACAATCAACACACATATAAATCTAATACAAATATAAATGTAAGGCGATAAGGTAAAGAAAGATGTAAAGCGAAAGGTAAAAGAAAGTACAAACCGGACACGATGATTTATAGTGGTTCGGTCACGAAGATCCTCTTCGCCCTACTCCACTCTCCGAGTACCCAACTCGAGAGTTACTTCACTAGTCAACAAGCTCCATTCTCGGCGGAGAAAACCCTACAACGTTGCTTACATTATTTTCCGACAGTAAGCTAGATGTCGAGTTCTTCTTAGGGTACAACCAAACCCGTTATGTTTATGGCCTAACATAACAAACCTCTACGTCGCTTATAATGTTTTCTGACAATAAGCTAAATGTCGAGTTCTAATCTTAGCTAGAACTAATCTACCACACACTTTGTATTTTGAGGACTAAAATACTAATCACACTATCAACACTTCACTTCACCTAAACACTAACACGATCATCCCGATCTATCTATTCTCTCTACGAACACCACGATCTATCTATACTCTATATTATCACCACGATCTAACAATTACATAAGTTTGGAATACATGGACTTGATCTATAAATTGTGAATGTAAGACATGTCACGAATGTACTAACTAAACTACATAACTTCGTATCTTGACGATAACGAGAGTTCTTCTCTTGCACTTTAATGGATGGATGATTAAATCACATTTAAACAAACTTATAAAAAGTTAAGTGATCAAAGAAAAAGGTTTAAAAGAAGGTTTTAGATCTGATAAAAACTGTGTGCAAAGAGGTGGAAAAATCTGTGGGAACAGTCCACTATTTATAGGCAAAGTTCGGACCAAAAAACATAGCCGGCCCCCTTAACTCCTAGGTTGCCCCCCTTATCACTAAGGGGGGCGCCCATATATTTAAGGGGGCCGTCCACTTTACAAACGCTCCCATTTTGTCCATTTCTGGAGAAGGTTTATCTAAGGCAGATTTTTTCATTTTTAGGGTGAAAATTTGAATTCAAATATTTATTTTAAATTAAAACATTTCTTATATTTACAAAAATACTTTGTCTAATTATTTTTGTAAAAACCTTTTGTTACATTTATAAAAATGTAAATTTAGGACAAAAAATATTTCTTTGATCATCCAACAAATTTAAAGTTTGTCTGTTCATACCTTTAGTGATTTACGTCGGGTGCAAACTTATATTTGTTGTTGAAGTAGATTTGAGACGTCGAGAGATGTTGACGTATGAATGCATTGATGCTTTATGATTACAAGTAACTTGAGCACTTTACGTTATGTGTTATAAGTTACATGTTTTTCATCACCAAAACATGAAGAGAATGTATAGATTAAATATCGTAATATTTCTACCAACAAACAAATATGATGAAGCACTCACTATTCTCTACCTTAGTAGGTATCAATTCCAAATCACATAAAACCTTGTGAATCATATCAAGGGTTTGGTTATTTTCTGTTCAACCGAGAGAAAAGACAATCTTGTCAATTTGGCTTCAACACAAGCTTTAATTTTGTAGTCCGTGTCAATACAAAAAGTGGGTATCCAATTTAGTTTAATTAGACAACATATTAAGTTAAAATTTAAAACATGTCTGAGTCAGCCTTTGACATACATTTAATGGAATCAAATTCGCTTTGATTTTAACCTATTTTGCCATAAAATGACATTTAGAAAATACATTCAACTTAATACAACTTTTTATGGCGTAACCTACGACTCAAATTTATACTATTAGTTTAACTAAATTTTTTTTTGATTCAAACAAATGATGAAAGCAAAATTTCTTTAAGCATTCCATCGGTTACAGATTCCTATGATTTTTGACGCGTTACAACGTATGGTTATCTCTTGACTATTTGCCAGATGTGAATCACATCTCCTTTTCTCTTGATATTAGCAGTTGGAGAGTTGCTCAAAAATCATTCTCTCCATTCTCAACCGCATTTAAAAGGAGTTATTCTAACTTCTTTTCACCATTACATGACATGATTACCGATTGTGCTAATCTACGTTTTCTTAAGGGTCGGACTTACTAACATGCGACACCTTCGTTTTCATGTTCATTAAGACCATTATAACGCATGTTTTGGGCACATAAGGGTTTTGAATGATTAAAAGCATTATACAGTTATTGAGACTTCGAGTATTGGTCTCCTTTTTAATAAGTGCGGGAGCAAATCCTTTAGATGTCACTCATGACATTCCAAATATTTTGTTAATACCCGAACTAGGATCATCTTGATTAGTTTCGATTACTATTTTTGTTTACTTTTTTAACAACATGCTTAATCACAAGTGTTTTTTCTTAACAATAATCATTTCGTTATTTCTCTTTTGTTTAAATCATTTAATGTATTTGTATAGATTTTGATTATACAAAAACCGTTTTTATAAGAAGTCTTTCGATTAATACATTTAAACATTATCACCATCAATTACATTACTTCCTCCGTCCCAAAATATTGTCCCCTATTGACTTGTCAAGTCTTTCTCTGCCAACGTTGTCCTTAAATATTGGGTTTGTGTTATTTTATTCTTATAATAAAGTATATGATTGATCGGTTTTAATGTATTTTCATAGTTGTGATTTATATCTAAATATTATATGTACATTACTATAAAATATTTAAGATTAAAAGTTGGAAGATTAAAGATCATAAAAGGCTCTTTCAGGGCGACACATAATTTTGCGGCTTCGAGGGGGGCCAGTTATGTTTTTATACATCACCCGCCAAACTAACTTATGGCAATTCTCCTGCACACGGGCTCGCTCAAATCTCCCCCCCCACCCCCCCACCACCCCCCCCCCCCCGTCCACACTCTTCGTCACGACTAGCAACCTCGATAATGCGATTCTGCAGCACTTCTCTAATGATTTCTTTTTATCAACGTGAAACTCCTACATTGGTCTTAGTTGAGCCCTCCTCACCTTCCTAATTTCTCCTCAACTCCTGTTTACAGTGCAGGATCCTTTCTTCTACAGATCTACCGTCAAACATACGTCTCCTCTCCCTTTGACCCTACTACCACTTTTCTAATCCATCATAAATCACTACTCTTTATAGATTTTCGCTTCTAGTCGTTTATACATCTTATCCGACCCCGGTTTAAAATAACTAGTCAAGTATAAATCAAAACACTCTCTTCTAATTTTGGAAAGCGCTGATGCTATGTAATTGATATTTAATTTTTAATATATATCTTGTATAATTCCCTACATTATCTTGTCTTCATAAATATAAATTATTCATTGATTTTTTTCGATCCACCGCGCCCTACACCTCTCATCCTTAATAAACCTAATCAACTCCCCTGCCCTTTTTGACCCGAGATCCGTTTCACAAAGAATATCTTTACACTAGGTCCAATGAATCTAAATTCGTCTATGATTTTCGCCCAAAACTTGTTTGTAACTGGACGCGCCAATTACATTCTACTAGATCAGTAAGCGCCAATACCATTAAGAACTGTTTTAAAAGCTCATCTTGCTATATCTCTCCTAAAATCCGTCTTCCCCCCCGCGCTTTTATATACGTCCTTGTACAAATCAAATTAAAAGTATATCATATCTTGGATTAATGTATCAAAGTGATCAATTTAATAGAAAAACTCATATTGGTTTCAAAATAACTGATTTGAGAGCTGCTTTATAATCGTTTTAGGCATTTGTAAATTAAAATTTGTTTATTAACAAAACTGATTTCCAAGGAAAATCCCTATTCTTGGTCCTCACGATCAGAAAGAAAAGTAAACAGTTTATTAAAATATAATCTCTTTGTTAATAATTTATTTCCCGATTTTCTGCTTTAGATATTGTTTATAATTTCTGCTAACATTTTTTGCGCTCTTTACAAGATTGCCTATAGAGGAATACACAACACCATCGTCACCCATACCAACTACAAGACGAGCGATAAGTCCCTTGGAGAGCTGATAGCTCTTGAAAATCAACCTCTCTACGCCGTATGCACGAACACAACCTTGAGCGCTCGTATAACACCATGGAACAGATCGCGGTCTCTCGGTCCAATGCTCTACAGTCCAGTTACTCCTCAATTGCTGTTTGGTTTGTTTTTACGTATACTCGGGTTCTCATATAATAATTGAGTCCGCCGCCGTTTCCTATTGATGTATAAAAATACTAACTATAGCTACCTCATCGCAGATAAGTTTACTAATAATAGAGTGGATCCTACCATACTCTTCTTTCTATTTCACCTCCCTTCTCGTGAGTTTGTGTGCTTTGAGGTCGAGAAAAAACCTCACAGTTTAATAATCTCCCCTCTCTTTCTTATTAGTATAACACCTTGATCCGCTGCTAAGCCATTTTTAGCAGCTCATCTCGCTCAACCAACACAATCGACACACATCCTATCACAC
Source organism: Tanacetum coccineum (assembly GCA_026074375.1). Taxonomy (NCBI): domain Eukaryota; kingdom Viridiplantae; phylum Streptophyta; class Magnoliopsida; order Asterales; family Asteraceae; genus Tanacetum; species Tanacetum coccineum. The sequence continues at coordinate 15,344 of BQNB010022275.1, read as the reverse complement.
TTTGGTAGATTTTATGGGTTTCACCTTCACTTTATTCACCTTAAGAATACAACATCAATGTAAGCCTCTTTCGACAACACACATACCTCCACTCTTCCCCTCTTATACTCCAACTCTCTTGACGGCGGCTACTCTCGCCACCAATCTCACTATTTTGGGGCTCTCCTCTAACCACTTCTCTAAATATATGCACTCAATAGCCCTGATTCCTGCTTCCTAGCGTTTGCTACTTTAAGCCGGTTTTCTCAGCCTCACTTGGATCGGCTTTCCTGAAGGATCAATACAACGTCGACTTGCCGCGCGCCTCTACTCGTGCACCGAAGAAAACTCCGCGACACAAGATTCAGGTCCTCAAAACCAAATCCATCGATGAACCGCGCATCGCTGTTAGAGCGTGGGAGATATGGCGTCCCCCGCTGGGCCATAAATGCAACCGCCGCCGCCGCCTGATCTATCACATAACACGGACGATCACGATATCTAGCGACGGCATCAGGACGCGGCGCCGTATATTAACGAGGCATCTCTTCGAACCATCTCACAGTCACCGACGACACGGCGCTCCTGCGACAATTCCCTACCACCCGACCGGCGTCAATTAGCACGTCCCTATCTCCCTCTCTCATATACATCATTATCTCGACTTTTGGGTTTTATGTGTGTTACTTGCTATTAACTTTCCTCGCCGGAGACGACACCTTAGTCTTTGTAGCAGACTTTCTAAAGGTCATTTTTAGGGACACTCAAACCCCTATTGTTAACCTACCTTCCTATCCATGTTTTAATCAAAGTAACGTGTGCGTATTCATTATTCATTCTATTTGTCTATGTGTTGTGTTGATTAATCTTTGTTCATTGTTTTATCACTTAAATCCTGCACTTGGCTTATAAACACCCTTACTCCCCCACGTTTGTATGCTTGCCTTATAATGCTGCATGAACTCGGCAGCACCGCATTCGTATATCCTATTCTAATGCTTCACTTCCTTGTTCCGCATGACGAGTGAGCATTCACGGCTTCTTAGAAAACCAGCTGTTTTGATATGCCCGCATCGAATGTAGGTATCCCGTCACTAGCGGAACAACGCTGTCCGCTCGCGTACGCTCAGGTCTACCCTCTCGGCGTAACAGTCTCGACCATCTTCTGACACTTTCCCTCTATATTCCATGGCTCCCTGATCCTATTAAGGTATCTTCACACGCAATTTATTATTCTCTTAGGGGCCCCATTGTCATAGTCCTTCCACATGCCACTCACACTCTACCCTTGGCCCCCTGCACGTTCGCCTTAAAGGAATATTTATAATAGACGGCGGGCCTTTCGCTCCGCTACATCCCGTTCTGACTTCAGGAATCCTATTTAAACACACCTAAATCATCACAAATGACTGACCATACACCCCCGCCGCATAATCAGGCCACCATTAAGGCTCGACTCGTCTCACTCTCAAATATCACAATATGTCTATGTGTTGTGTGATTAATCTATGTTCTTGTTTTATCCTTAACATGCTAGGCTAAACCCTTCTTTGTATTTGCTTATAATTGCATGAAAGTCAGATTGTATATCCTATTACTGTTGCTTCTTGTTGATGAGCGTGCGCATTAGGCTTTAGAAAACCAGCTTTTGTCTGTATCGCTGTAGACACGTCTAGGGAAACGCGAGTGCGTAGAAAGGATACCATCGGGTAACAGTCTTCATACTACCTTACTTGTGCATTGCCTTAACGGAATATTAAATAGACGGCGGGTTTGTGTAATCCGTTCATGACTTAGGAAATATTTACACAAATCATCACAAATGTGACAAGGCAACAGGATTAGGAGAAGCAATCTAATAAGTAATGCATGATTAAGTAAATACATTTAAATATCATAAAGTTATCACCAGTAGATTAGATATTAGTTTAATAGTTAAACAAACCAACCTCTTAAACCATAGATTTACTTGTTTTCATAAAATATAAAAACACAAAAATAATCTTCGCTTAACCCCTAGAATTCTGTTAGACCGTGATCAAGCCTTCCCAACCTTTTCCCCTATATAACTATAACAATCCCCGAGTCTTTCCTATACTACTACTACAATGGTTAGGTGCTTTGCCTAGGGAGTTGTAAAACTTCTTGTTGAAGTCCTACGACGACCGCAAAGTTTTTGGCGCCGCTGCGTGGGGAATAGTTAGGTTTTGATCATAGTTTAACTTAGTTCTACTCGCTTGAATCCTTTCAAGTGAGATTTTAATTCCGTAAATTAGCTTTCTCGTAGTTTATCTTTTCTTTGTGTTAATTATTTCGTAACCCATTCTCATCAACCTGCATAGGAGACGAGAATCCTATCCGTAGTCTTAGAGATTACTCCAAACCTTGCCATGAATGCTACAAGAATACCATCGAGCTCCCCGTAGGGAACAACGTGGTACCTCTTCGATCCGACACCATCCGGTTGGTGCAAAACGGATGCTCATTCCACGAACTTCGGCTTGAGGATCCAAACTAACACCTCAAGGATTTCTTAAAACTTGTGGACTCACTTGACCTTGACAGTGAAAACAGGGAAAGAACGCGCCTGTGTTTATTTCAATTTTCCCTTCGCGATCAAGCTAGCAATTAGCTTGAACGTCTTCCAGCAGGATCCATCACCATATAGGAGGATCTTACTACTCGTTTCTTTGCTCAATTCTTTCTACCGAGAAGGACTGTAAAACTCTGTAATGATATCCTATTATTCCAACAACATCAAGGAGAATCGTTATCTAAAGCATGGACTCGTTTCAAGGTTTTACTAAAAAAAGTCCCTCATCATGGCATCGATTGTTGGCTTCAGATCTAAATTTTTTATGATCATGTCTCCTTTCATCTTAAGTGCGAGATTAACTGTGTCACCGGCGGCAAACTTCCCGATAAGAATACCGACGAATCTTAAGAAATCATTGAGAACCTCGCTCTCTACGACCATGAGGGCTAGAATGACAAAAGAATTCGTCACACCAGTCAAAGCTATTCCTACACCTCAAAGCACCTCAAAAACACCTGACCAAAGACTTCTTGAGCTCGAAGACCAGATTAACTTCTTACTAAAGGGATCACGACCGACACCTAGACCGAGCTCAACACACATCCCTCACGTTTATGCCGAAGCAGTCTATTCAATCCCTCATCCGCAAAACCAAAATGAACCACCAAAGTAGAACCCCTTCACTTTTTGTAAACGTACCGATCCAAACCCTCAGCCGCAAGCATTAGGAACTACTTTTGAGGCTCGAGTACGAGACTACATGGCAGCACACACTAAACGAATGGAGAGATTTAAAAATGCCATTTTCAAGCAACGCGAGGAGATCAACGATAAAATGACTAAAATATTCAGGCTTCTTAAGGAACTCACGACCAGCAGAGCTCCTGAAAAAGTATTGATAAGGGAAGAGGCTAAATTCCCCGTCACCAAGAACGTAAATTCCATTTCTCTCACCAAAGGGGAGGAAGAAAGGATTAAAAAGACTGACGTAACAACCGGCGACGATATTGAAAAACCTACCAAGACAGAAATGGAAATGTCAGTCAAGGAAGCCGGGAAGGAGGATGAAGCTGAGAAAGAGCCATCTTGTGAACTTGTGACTTCTGTACCGACATGCTCATACCTTTCTTGATACGTTATCTTGACAAGCTTTATAATGTATCTCTCTTGAGGTTCTATAACTTTAATACTTTGTCACTTCGGGAAAGACGTTCGGTATAAGAGTGACAAAAACTTCTTTGAAATTCTTTGACTTTAATACTTCGTCACTTCAAGAAAGGCGTACGATATCAGAGTAGCGGAAGTCTTAAAGCATGTACTTGAGCTTTCATGATGTCATTATGTTTGTCGGTCGGGTATGATCATATGGCTATGAATCTTGTAAGTCAGCTAAAATCAGGTACCTTCACCTCCATCTTTAAGTATTCTGCATTAAAACAGTTAGCAATAAAGCGGGGGGATGAATATGGCTTTGTCATTCTCCCATGTTCGGTTAGAGTAACCTTTGAATCCGTGTGGATCGACCTGTGATCAGGTAGATTCAATTTAAGAAGAATCTCCTTGACATGATTTCCAGCTGAAGTATAGAATCTTTCTAACACATTTGTATTAGATTCATCAAACTTAGCATGTTCTCATTATCAGAATGTCTCAAAGCAGACAGCACGATAAGAGTGAACCAACGAGTTACTATCTCACTGATTGAAATAAAAAATCAATCGACGTGTCACTTGTTAAAGTAGTTTTGTGACACATCAAGAGTGTTAATCATTTCAAAATTCATCATCAATCGTCAATTCATAACCTGGAACAAGTTTGATTCTTATAGAATCACACCATCGTTTCTTTCTAGTTGTCACAAGTTTGATTCATAAGAATCGCACAAGTCACCTACCATGAGCTTGTTTGATGTTGGCTCAAGCAGGATTTCCATCTTCACTGTGAATAATATCACTCAGATGTTCTGGCAAAATCACAAGGATAATGCGTAGGACTCTTAATATATATCTTGTTATTCACATTGTGTGACTTAGCAAGCATAATTTGACAAGTGTCCTAATGAGATTTATAGATGATCTCTTTTGGCTCTAGACTTAATAGTGCACTTTGTTTTTAGTGATCGAAGGCTGGAGCAGACTGCCACCTTTTCAATATCAACTAACTCGGAGTGAGAAAGTCGATAGAAATGCGTGTAATCTCCGTGAGAAATGAAACAAGAGTCTGTTGAGAGACCTTGAGTGGCTAGGGAGGGTTGTGCATAGCGTCACTGGGTCCATGACTGTCTTCAATGTCAGAAAACAACTTAGTGTTTCTGACAGATTATGTATTGACCCAGTTTCTGCCTAAGTGTATGGAGGGCTTCTTTCTTTTCACCCTTTATCCTTACATTTCTTTTTCATTCTTTAACCCCTTCAATGCTTACCGAGACTTCATAACTAACACCTTGTTGGGTTTGTTCCAGTGTTAGCTCCATCTCAGTAGGCATTATTCCCGATTCTCACTTTTTCTCCTTTTGTATCATACCTAAGGACTTCTACACTAACTAGTGGATATCCCTAGGTAGATCCCTCCGGTTCTAGCTGGATCATGGGATTTGAATACCTATGCCTAACCACCTTATAACTCCATAAATTTAAGTACATGGTCGGTCTTTTGGGTATTCCATCACAATCAAAACCAAAATCATTGGAAAATTCAATCAAAGTGTTTGATATAAATATCAAAAGATTTACACTTTGAGAGTTTTTCATCATCACTAAAAGCTCCCCCTTAACATGTGCATCGTAATCGTAGTACATGCTAAGTGTGGAGTGCATTGAGTCCATTTTATCTGATCACATTTCAATACAAATTAGATTCAGTTTAATCACATTTTCTCCCCTTATCCAAAATGTTAATCCCTTGATATTTTAGATATCAATTGATTAAACGTTCAGGGATAAAATGTCATAATATCTAACAGGAACATTTTAATGCTCCCCCTCATTTTTTAGGGTTTTTAAGAGAGTGCTGAGTATAATAATTTGAAAATTTTTGAATTTACTAAAAAAAATTGAAATTTTTTTACTCGAGCACTCCTTAACATAACGTAATATTACTCTACTTATTGATACAATTTCACAAGTTATTTATTATGTACAAGGATTGACACCTTTTATTGAGGAGACAACCATATGATAATTCATATGGTCTTTGTAGCAGCCGAAGGTCTCCCCCATACGGTCTCCCACCAATAAATCTTTCCAAACTTTCTTATAATCCTCCTCGAATGAGCTGTTTGCCCGAGTTCGCCTGGATTCTATAGCTTTTTCTCGTTCCCTATTCAATCTGTCTCCATATTGTCTTGTGGTAGTTATTCCATCTAATCCATTTCAGACGATCATTTAAGAGCAGTAGAACATAATAAGTGATATTAACTGTCACTAAACTTGTGTGAGTCATCACTCGCTTAAACTTGGTTCTTCTTGTCTTTGTTCTGATAGATGAAGCCTCTAGGATTGGAATATGTTGTATAGGCATCCATGCGTTTGAGATCAGATCTGTACGTATCCGGCTTTGTGATGTTGAGCTTCTTTTGGTAACTCTTGACACTACTGAAGTTCTTTAACACGCCTTTGGGATCGCACAATACTTATTGTAAAAGTATCTCTACTGTGAGACACCGAAAATCTAGCGATTCTTCAACATTAAGATTTGTCAGATTGCCGTGACAAGAATGATAAGCATATCTTGCTAGTCTTGAGGCGAAGCCTTTTGAAGTCTCTTGCCGTGAATGTATATTGCTTTTCATCGTCTCAACGAATGGTGATTAATCAAACTGTTTGTTGCCCATGCGCATTCAACAATTCTGAGTTTTGTAAATAGCAATGTTTCTATAGTTTTTAGTTAGGGACTCAGATCAAATTCCATGTTAGCAGCAAATCCATGGAATTGTTAATGTTTTGCGTCCTAGTAAGAAATTCCCCAGAGGGAATGTTTGGTCGTAGTTGACGACACATTAACTCCACATTGTGTTAGGGACCAAATCTTTAATCCATTTGATATGACCATAATCTGCAGCCTGGTGTTCATATGGAAGTGCCTATGTTTGGTTGAGGTTACCACTGATTGATACCGAAAAGGCGTTGTTGATGAAAGTGATCAAACGATATAACTTGACGACCGTGAGAGTTAGGTATCAATGGTAGTGGCTTTCGCAGATCATGAGGATATTGCTGAACTCAGGGTTGTGCCAATCTAGTTGATCCGTGGTTGCCTTGTAGACTTCTTCAAAGAAGTATTCTAGCTAGACAAACTCTCTTTTGCATGTGCCTTTCATCTGCTCTCATATGTTGGATCCGGCTAGTAATTCAGTCTTAGAGTTCAACTTTGAGCCGATGCATCATAAATGTTGAGACGTCCAAAGGAGTAAATCCCATTATTTCATCATAATGATTCTCGATGACCTTCTTCATTGAGCCAAGATTGCTTAACCAAGGTTGAAATGGTCCATGTTTCAGCAGGCACATTCTTGTTCCAATCATGATCAGGAGATGGAAGTCTAGTGGGTTTCTGAAACCAATCAAAAGACTAAGGGGTCTCATCAACTAGTTGATCCTTAGTAGCTCCAGTTTCGAACTCCTGATGTGCGAGTTCTTCCAAATCCTTGGCGGTGTGTATTGGCTCCTCTACATGAGCAGACTCGCCAGCAGACTTGTAAAGAGATTTGGACCCTTCAGTTGACTTGGGTGTCTTTTCCTTTGGTGTACTAGTTGACTCAGGTTCTTTTCCAGCTTGTCTTCTCTTGGACCCCTAGTTTGATCCAGCAGAGGGTTCTTCGTCTTTATCCTCTTCATCTTTTAAACGAGACAGTATCACCATAAGTGTCAAGAATAAGCTTGTGACTTTCGTAAGCTTCAACCAATGCCTTGTAGAGATTTTTTTGTTCATCAGATCTGTGGATTGACTTATTGCTCTCCATCTTGTCTATGAGAATCTTCTTCAGCTCTAATTCAGATAGGTTGGAAGCTATAGCAAGAGATGTCTTGGATTCAGTGGATGAACGAGTCATAACCTCAGCTTTGAGTTGGTCGTTTACTGTCTTCTAAATTTTTGTAAAATCTTGGAGACTTGAGCTTTAACTTGTTCCTTGACTTGATCCTTGATTATTTTCTTAATGTTATCATCAAGTTTGTTGAGTAAGTCTACATTTTTAGCTTGGGCTTCATCTCCGAGTCTTTCGGATTGTACATGAACAGCAGTTTTGACGGCTTCATGCAACTTGTTGGCAAGGTACGCATCAACAATGCCAAGAATGGAAGAGATTGCTTTAGCAAATTGGTTTGTTTGCTTGAACTTAGAGAAGTTGGTTTCCAAAGTTTTAAGTCGATGGTCAAACCCGAATAAAGAGCCAAAGTTGGGAAGATTTTATAGTGAGGAGCTTGAAACAGTTGTTGGTGTGGGAACTGGTGTTTGTTGCATAGGTGTGATGAGAGGAGTGGGTTGTGGAGGAAGAGTTGTTTCAGACACAAAAGGTGGCTCAGCAATAGTGGTGACCGGAACATCTACAAGTGAAGTTGCCTCAGTGTTAAGAGTAAATATTGAGTCAATACTTGTATCTGGTCTGGGGTTAAGCATGTTAGAAACGAAGCCAGATGACACAGAAGAACTAACTTGCTAGTAAACTTCTGATTGATCGGAGCTGGTGATTATCCTATGAGTTTCTTCTTTCCCTGAGTTGCTTGAAAATTTGTCAGTGGAGCATCGTCATCACAGTGTATTTAGCCTTAACGCACAGGATTTATGTTAACGTCCACCTTGTCATCAGCATCTTAGCAGCCCCACCTCGTCCTCACTCTCCACTGCTTGTCGCCTCATCTTCTTTTCGCCTCTCATACTACAAATCTTCGCCGCCTACTTGATCCGCGACTTCCTCTTCACTTTGCTTCACCATTGCCATTTACTTCCTCACTCTTATTCAATTACCTTTTTTCTTCATCTCCTTACTCTCCACTCCATCACATTTTCTTGGGGCTTCATCATTATGAGCGTGGTCTCACGCCTTGGGGTGAACAAAGTCATCACCATCATTGTATCTGAATCAACTATTGCTCACCTCACGCTCTGATGTGTTCATTGCATCCTCTATCCTGATTATTAGCCGAGCTAATTCACTTATATGTCCTTTGTCAACATGTTATCATCACCCGCTCGCGCCCTATCATCTTGATTATCAGCATCTTCTTCTTCATCATCATCATCATCATTTAAGCTCACTTCATCATCCCCCTCCTCGTCACTGGACTTCTAAAAGATTTGCTCATCATCAGAGTTATATGTAGGTACATCGGGAACCCCTGGTATAGCACTAGTTCTTTCATCTGCACCTGAACCGCTGGCGTAAGATATGAGAGTTTATATTAGACTTCTTTTTGTTGCTAGCTTTAGTTGTTCAGCTTCAGTTAAAGCAACTTCGGATAATACCGTTAGACCTTTAGCATTAGACGTCTTTGCAGGTTTCTTCTTCTTAGCTGGTTTATCCGCCTTTGCAGAAGTCTTAAGTCTTTTGCCTTTTGCAGTTGGAGGAGTCTTTGACGTGTCAGATTCAACTTGCATCTTCTTGACACTTGCTTTTGTTTTCGGAGGTACAGCTCCTGAAGCAATGGCATAGTACTCTTTGTAGTATTTGGAGTTTCTAATGTCTTCATTCGTCAATTTATTAGGCAAAATGACACCATATAGCTGTGTATCCTCATGCCTGGAGACAACCTTCATTATGGTAAACATGTAGTCATCCCTGGCATAGTGCCAATTTACACTGTTCCGTCTTGGAATTGATTGATCCTTAGTCATGAAGAAGTTGACGATGACCTTGATGAAGCGAGGGTAGTACATCTTATTACTCTTCTTGACATTCTTGTTCTCTACTTGATAAACGAAATCTTCCCACAGAAGGTAGGCATAGTCTACGTTCTTCTTATGGTACATGCCCTAGAGGATTTGAGCTTGAGATAGTCGAAGACTGTCATATCCGATACTTTTTCCACTCAGACATTTTGTTGATAACCGCAGCAAATGATCTCCAAGGTTGATGCAATTTGTTGACATTGACATCGGTGATCATTTTAATCTCACCATTGTGACCAAGATCTCTTAGAAATGTGAGAATTGCCTCTTCAAATGGTAGTTCCTCGAATTGCTGATTAGGGAGTTTAGGGCATATTTGAAGCATTTCTCTGAAGTACTCAATATTCACAATATGTTTCTTATTGTTTATCTTGAAACGAATCGAGTGATGATGAACTGTAACAGTGGCCCAAAACTCTTGCATGTAAATTTCTGGAACATCCGCTGTGATTTGGAATGCCTTGTAAAAGGGAGTGAGTTTCAAAACATCATAGACCACTTGAAGAGTTGCTTCTTTGGACTTGAGGTCTGAGCTTAGTCGAAGATTACTTTTTCCAATCTTAAGTTGGTTGGCAGGAGCAACTAAACAGTCATCCAATGCAATTTGTTCAGCTCTTGTGATGTCTATGGTTCTGCTTAAGAAATAATCAATACAATTTTTATATAACCAAGTTTATATATAACTATATAGATCTTTTATGTGAGCAAGGTATGTTTTATCATGATGTGAAATTTTTCCTTTTGCATTAGGACCTCTAAAGACTTTTAGCACTTGTAACAATCTATTCCTCTTAAAGGCAACTTAAATAGACTTATATGCTTAAGGGATTAAGGCAACCGTTTTAACAATTTAGGAATCATGGTCTTTCTAATTAGTAGAGAATTTAGATAACCTAAGTTGAATATTAGTTAACCTTGTGTTAAAGCTTATTTTAACTTAATTAGAAAGCATAATTAACCAATTTTAATGAGCTTGCTAAATTAAGTTTTAATTTACCTTCAAATTGGAATTTTGATCATAAGTGTGTTTGGTCTAAATCTAATAGATCGGTTCCTTTATGATTTCACTTGATCAGGTCCTTAAACCATCCACTAGATCGGGTTCTTATCCAAATCAACTAGATCGGGTCCTTGATGATAGAGCTAGATCGGATCCTTGAGAAAAACTAGATCGGTCCTCAAATGTGTGAACTAGTTTGGTTTCCAAGGTGAATTGACTAGTTCTGTTCCTTTAAGGAAAAGACTAGATCGGTTCCCAAAGGAATTAGACTAGATCGGTTCTCAAAGTGAAATGACTAGTTCGGGTTCAAGAGTCTTGACTAGATTAGTTTCCAAAGAAATTAGACTAGATCGGTTCGAAAGGGATTTGACTAGATCGGTTCCCAAAGAGGCTTGACTAGTTCGGGTCTCAAAGGTTCTGACTAGTTCGGTTCCCAAAGAGGTTTGACTAGATCGGGTGTTTAAGAGTTTTGATTAGATCGGTTCCCAAAGAGGCTTGACTAGTTCGGGTCTCAAAGGTTCTGACTAGTTCGGTTCCCAAAGAGGTTTGACTAGATCGGGTGTTTAAGAGTTTTGATTAGATCGGTTCCCAAAGACACTTGTCTAGATCGATTTCCAAAGAGATAGGATTAGATCGGTTCTCAAAGAAATTCAACTAGTTCGGGTTCTCTCAAATAATTCACAAACATGATTTAGCATTCACACTTTAACATTCAGGCACAATTCTAACACCATTTTATCACTAATTCTCAAGAATTTTTCAAAAACGAACCTTTTAAACATTTTAGCATATCTCTATACGCATTAACTATGGACAAGGGTGCGTTTTATTGGCTCAAACACATTTGATAATTGATAAACATGCAGTCAAATATAAAACCCATCAAGATTTAACATTATCTCCCAAACCCCCAAAATTTGGAGCATACAATCGGACATAACTCATTCATATGATAACCATTTACAAAACTGATTTACACGAGTTCACATGACACCTAAACAAACAAAACCCCTCAACTAATTTGATGTTTTAACCAATTTTGAAATTCAAGAACCCTAATTTGATAATTAGGGATTTCAAAATCAATCTTGGATAAAAATCCAATTTCTTTGAGACGTGAGTAGTTTTAGTGAATGAGATCATTTTTCTAATTGTACCTTAATCGAGTTAACAACTGGAGATGATGATCGATCAAGAGAGTGTGAAAATAAAAAATGTGAGGTGTGTGTGTTTGTGTAAACAGGGAACGTGGTGGGGTGGGTAGGGTAATTAACAAAAAATTAATTTTGACACATTTGGCCCCTCAAGTTACTTAACTCTCCAAATTCACACTTATAAGATTTAGAGTTAAGTACATTTTTGGTCCTGTGGTTTGGTGCATTTTCTCACTTTTAGTCCAAAAATAAAAAAAAGTTTGATTTTGGTCCAAAACACATAGTTTCGGTCCACTTTTGGTCCAAAAGACATAGTTTCGTTACACTTT
>BQNB010022274.1:0-63194 GCA_026074375.1 Tanacetum coccineum | reverse complement strand
TCCCTAACATCTGCTAAACGAACTAGGGTTCATCCCTTTCTTTTACTCTAAAGTTACACACTTAAAACCCTAAGTTCGGGTTTGTATATATAGGAAAATCGCTACGACGGCGTTGCGTTTTAATCATGACGCCGTCTTAAAAGAGAATATTCTAGATAATGGGTTAGGTCGTGCATTCTGACGCCGTCTTGAGATCTTGTGACGCCGTCTTGGTATGAATTGTGACGGCGTCACATGTAATCTGTGACGCCGTCTCCAGCCGCTGAGAACATAATCTTGAGAGATGTTGGTGTAGGTCCGTAGTCTTGTCCGTTTCTTCTCCAAATGAGCTCAAGTCATGTGTATTTCCTCCAAATGCCTTCCAAATGCTGAATACCTAAAAAGGAACGATTAAGTATCTATTTTTGACATAAATGCATGATTTAGGGGGTTAAACAACCCCGAAAAAGTGTATAAAATGACACTTCATCATAGAGTTTAATAGACTTGTATGTTTTTAACTCTTATGATTTATTTTAAAGTTATTAGTCAATTTAGGGTTGGCTTTTGAATTTTTTTAATTATATATTAAAATTTAATATTTTTTTATAGAATCGTACGCATGTCAGAAGCATTGCAATATTGGGCTCGTTTTTTCGCAATATCAAGATCTTCGCAACGGTATATTTTTTAATGAATAAATCGATAGATATGTGTCACATATTTGATAAATAAACTTTGTTATATAAAAAATTCATAAATAACTAAAAAGTTTAAGATAGTTTTTGTAATTTGTCGCAAAGTTTGAGGGTGCATTTTGTAAAAAAAAAATTTTGGGCCGTCCCATTTACTTGTTTTGGGCTAAATAAGGGTCGATCACACTTGAAACCCTAAACTCTAATTATAAATATACTCATTTGAGGCAAGTTACGACGTCGTTTTCCCAGCCATGCTACAGTGCTCGGCCCATTGGGTTCTCACTTTGGGCCGGCCCATTTCAATTTTTTTTCTTATTCTTTAACTAGGGAACTTTAAAAAAATCTTGCTTGGCACAAAATAGATTTTTTTTTACAAAAGTACTTATTTATTCAGATCAAAAAAATACCTATGACAGGACGCCCAACACATAAGCCCATATAAAAAACAAACTATTAAACATGAGACCGGAAAAATAAACCCGCAGAAAATACAAAATAAAAAATAAAAAAATTAACGCCCCGCATCAACGCGCGAGCAATCATGCTTAACACATATTTACCTAAATCTCATAAATAAATCCATTAGAAAATAGGAAATTTTTTACAAAAAGTACTGGACTTTATTCAGATCAAAAAAAATACCTATGACAGGTCTACGCCACCAACACATAAACGGCCCATAATAAAAAACAAACTATTTTAAACATATGGAGACCGGAAAAGAGAAAAGAAAAAAAAAAGAAGGAAGGGAAAGAGAGAGAAAAAAAAATAAACCCGCAGAAAAATATATACCAAAAATTAAAAAAATAAAAAATATTTAACGCCCTCGCCTTCTAACGCATTGCGGGAGAATCATGCTTTAACCACATATTTACCTAAATCTCATAAAATTATATTAAAAAAACCCCAATAACAGCAAAAAAAAAAAAAAAAAAAAAAAAAAAAAAAAAACCTTTTTTTTTTTTTTTTAGTTTTTTACACCATGAGGGCCCAACAAAATAAGCTCAATATAACAAAAAACAAAACTAATTTCATATAAAAAAACAAACTATTAAACATGAGACCGGAAAAATAAACCAGCAAAAAAAAATTAACGCCCCGCAGCATCGCGTGGACAATCATGCTTGTTTGCAGTCATAACTAGCCGCCAGTTAACTCCAGCTCGAATTACATAGGTATATTACTAACCATTTAGTTTTATTTTATATAATGCTTGATTATGTTCTTCTAAAATTATACATACTACTAATCCCCATTACGGTAGGTGACAAAAGCCTGACTTATTTTGGTGGGCTTGGGGTAGTCTGTTTCTTTGGCCCAACTAAAACACTTTGGATTGATATAGTCATATGTGACATTGATATATCAAATCCACCGGCATCGTAAAATCATATCGATCCTTCGCGTACCTCCACTCTTCTAGATGCATCCAAACACATCCACACTGACTTTATCATCCACTTCATCTGTGTCAGTTAGCTGAGGGTTTGAGAGCTCCTAACTTACTGTTGCTGATATGATTGGTTGAAAACCCTAATTTTTTGGGTTTGGTTAAAAGCAGTCTTTGATGGGGTTTGATGTCGATTTGTTGATGATTGTTGAATACTCTAATTTTTTGGGTTTGGTTCTTGCTTTTAATTGCTTATATATTGTGATTATGCATTGTTTCACTGCCCGTATCTTGGCGGGGCAGCCACACCTGGATTGTGGTTGCATCCATGACGGGTGTTTGGTATCGCATCTATATTTCCATTACTATTTTTTAAATGTTTACTTTCGAATCAGGCTTTCTTTATAGTTAACATATATACTAAGAGTTAGTTGATTGTCTGGCTTTATATCGATATGTGAATTCCATATGCACCGCACCTGGTGTGGTGGCTTATTATACATACTAATAATCATCAACACGGTAGGCGACAAAATCCTGTATTATTTTGGTTAACTTAAGGTGACCTATTTCTTGGGCCCAAGTAAAACACCTTGGATTGATTATTGATTAGTCTTATTGATCATAGTAAGTGATCTGAACTTGTTTGGTTTAAGCTCTGATTCTTCGCGCATTGGCATGGCAAGTCATTACGTTTGCACCCATGGCGGATTATGAGTTGTATATTTTGCTATTAATAATAGATGGGAATATTGGTGATACTGATTACCAGAGATTATGATGTATTGAAACAGGTTCAATTTAGGTTTTGGTTGTTCGGATCTTGGCGGGGCAAATTATCAAGTTTGCAGCCATGGCGGATTTATCCCCTTCTTTGATTTTTAACCTGTCTGAGCCTCACACTTGATTGTGCTCGATTTTAGTGTAGTATTGACAGCCTTGGCGGGTGTTCTTATGTGTTACTGATCAACGCATTCCACTCAGAGCCCACCACAAAAATGTAGGATTTTGTCGCCTACCGTGATAGGGATTAGTAGTATGTATAATATAATGTTTTCACGTTTCCAGATGGATGCGTGATGGTAGGGGCTATGTTATTGATATTGATTATAAGAGGCCGTGATGAATTTAAGCAGGTTCGTTTAAGGATGTGGTCGTCCGTATCTTGGCGAGTCAAATTATTAAGTTTACAGCTTTGGCCAATGTATCCCCTTCTTCGATTTTTAACCTGTCTGAGCCTCACAATTGATTATGCCCGATTTTAATGTAGTATTGACAGCCTTGGCGTGTGTTCTTATTTGTTACTGATTAACGCATTCCATAAGTGAGTAGTTTCTCCATGAGTGAGGTATGATCATTTTTTCTCGTATATTTTTTTCATGTGTATTGCGTCTGGCCTTTTCTTTAATGTTTAACTATATGTTTACATGACTAGATTGTGGTTTTCCTCCTCAAGGAAAAAGTCTTAACGATGATATGTTATCAGTTACAAAACACAAAAGAACAAATGAATGGTGCAGCTAAAATGTTATCATATCCGCTACGGAACTCAGAGGAGTAAATGAAAGGTGCAGCTAAAATGTTATCATATCCCATGTTTAACTTTTTATTTTATCGTAATTATTAGCCTTACATTTTTATGGTAATTGAGATAAGTGCCTATTGTTCTTTAAGCAGTTCCAGAGGCAACAGAATCGTGTATGAGACCGATGAACAGATATTGCTCAATAAAGTTGTTCTTTCAAGCTATTCATTCAATGCTAGTATATCATTTTTGTTTCGTATAGTTGTTTTCCAGTATTAATTTGCATATGCCAGTTCTAATGTGTTTGTGTGTTTTGTTGGTACATGTTCTGCCACAGACACCCCTTCTATGGACAATGTCAGTATTCTAAATGCATCTTCTCTGACTGACCATATACTGAATGCTGATATTATAGGTTTTTCAGCTCTACCCCTACTATACTGTTATTCCTTAAATATATTTAAATAATTTTAAGGAATAACAATAACTTTACGGCGGATACATTCCTTACAATAACTTTACGGTTGACCGTATTTGTCTATTTCAAAGGTGGATACACTTGCGTAACTGATACTTTTATGGACAATGTAAGCGCCCATACTGTTTCTCCTTCGGACGATCCTACGCCGTAAGATGGTGTCACAGGTCTGTTTGCCTTCCTTTAATTTCTTATTGTATTTTCACAATCAGTTCTTACGTATTTGTCTATTTCACAGGCGGATACACTAGCGAAACTGCTACTTTTATGGATAATGTAAGCGCCCATACAGTTTCTCCTTCGGACGATCGTATGCTGCAAGCCGGTGTCGCAGGTCTATTTGCTTTCCTTTAGTTTCTTACTGTATTTTCACACTATCTGTGTACATTAGATGCGCATAATAGTATGTATTAGACTATCATTCCAGTCCCTACCATAAATAATATAGCCCCTACCATAAATTTGTATGTTAAAGAATGCTTGATATGTTACATAATCCCTACCATCAATTTAGTGCATAATTATAAATAACATAGTCCCTACCATAAATAACATAGTCCCTACCATCTAATGTTTGTACATACAAATTTATCGCCCATAAATAACATTACTGATTATTACCTGTAGGTTTTGAATGCCAAGCTGAACTGAAATTACATGTTCCAAAATCATTAGCATTTTTTAATGCATTAAATTATCATTCGTTTCTATTTAGCATGCTTAGCTGGTGCATTCGTATTAAACCTTTGATATTTATCCCTATGTGTAATTCTTGCAGAATCTCATCAGTAACTTTGGGGTTTTTTTTGTGCGTGTGTGTACGCTTAGAAACATATGTCGTATTAGCAAACTTAATGAGCTCTATCTAAAAAGATGCTGCGCAGAGTTGGTATTTGAACATGTATGTCTGATATATACATTTTTGTGACTTTTATAGGTATATGATGTAGAGACTGTTAGGAATTAAGGGCTTCTACAAAGTTTATACTGCTAGTTCAACTTAGTACTGCCAAGCTTAAATAGTTTGTACTGCTCATATTATAGCCAGTGCTAACTGGTTAGTACTGCTAGAGTAAAAGTTAGTACTGCTAGTACTAACTTAATATTGCTGAAGAGAAGTTAACACAGCTGCATGAAGATTAAGACTGATGAAGAGTTAAACGCGTTTTGTGACATGTATGGACTTATTCTGTGTATATCTTATATAGTTAGAAGATATGTTAATATCTTGTAAAAGTTTAGAAGATTTGTAGTTATCTTGTAAAGGACTCATTGGTGTATAAAATGAGAACCTAGGTTATGGTTTTAGTATCATCGCATCACATCATATCAGTCTTTCATAGTATTCATAACTTCAAGGTTGTAAACCCTAACACTGTCAAAGAGTGTAAAACCAAAAAAATTTGAATTTCATTTCATATTGGTAATTTTGAATATAACCTAAAGTTTATTAATAAGCATTTGAAATTAAAACCTTAGGTTATAATTTTGGGAAATTATAAGGATATAACATAAGGTATTTGTTTAAAAAAATATAAAATATATATATGTACATATATGGCCGGCCAATTTAAAAAAAATATATCTTGTAATTTGATTATTTTGTATATTTACTTTCCTTTGTTAAAAGAACCTATTTTAAGGGATAAGCATTAAAAGGTTTTAGCAAGTATTTTGTGTAATCTTCAAAATAGGAAAAAAAATCAATTTTCTTTTCCCCCATTTGCTTCATAAATCCGGCCCCCTATAGGTGTTGATACACCAAGATCTTTTAATTTTGAAGTCTAGCTTAATTAGGTAAAAAAGTGTAATTAAAAAAGGGGTAAATCTTTTAATTTGCAAACAAGTTATTTTTGTCTCTCACTTCCCTTTTCCTTATAAAATCCGGCCCTCCCCTCTCTCCCATTCTCGTTATTCTCTCAAAATTCTTACTCTATAATTTTGTGTATTCTTCCATCAAAGTTTCAAGCAAGAAGAAGGTTTACGTGTTTTTGAGTAATCTTAGTGTGGTTTGATCTTCAATCTTTGGTGTGTTCTTGGTGTTTGATTTGTACTCCTCTCTCATTCAGAAGGTAAGTCTTAATTTGTTTCATTCTTGTGTCACCATGATTTCATATGCAAAAGTTTTCATATAAAACCTAAAAGATTGTACGAAATAAAGTGTTTATATTCTTGTCAATTCCTTTAGGGTTAATCTATTTTAAAATGGTTTAATTACATGTTTTGACACCCTAGATGGTCATTAATGATGTTATTAATAAAAAAAATACAAGATTAGAAACCCTAGGGTTGGTTTTAAGGGGTGTCGATTAGAGTTTTCATGGTTAATAATTCTGGGCAGAATTTTAGGTCGTGTTCAACGGAGTATATCTTAATGATAAAAATTGGTTTTGACATAATTTTTGAGCCTAAGGTGAAGTTCAATGAATATAATTTCTGTAAAATCCGGCCTCATGTCAATTGGAGGTCGGAAAGGTTGATTTTTAGATTTTATAAGATAAAGTGTCAAAACTGGGAATTTAGTCTGAAAAATTTAGTTGTAGTATTTGATTTTTAATTCTCAAACAATAACTAATTAGCCTTTGAAATTTACATGGGTTAATCTTCATGATATTAGCTACATCCATGATTTTTTTTAGAATTTTCTGAATTGTCTAAGTTGGGTTTTTACGCGTCAACTTTTCAAAGGTTCTGCCAGGTCAAAATTCGGGTCAGTTTTGGGTAACAGGGGTCAAAGGGATACTTAAACATGGAAATAAATTAAACCAATGATCATGAGTGTATTAGACATATGTAGAAACCTCTGTAATTTTTGGTGTAATTTTAGAAGATGTTTTTATGGGTCTGTGGATTGAATTGTTGATGATATTAGGCTTTAATATGTGGATTGAATTGTTGATGATATTAGGGTTTAATTAATTGTTGATGATATTGTTTTTGGCTGAATTGTGCTCCATTCTTTGTTGTTTTCTTTTGAGTGCTTATTCAGTTGGTGCATGCATTGTGATTGATTAGTTGTTGTTTTGTTTCTGTGCGGCTTTACCTATTGATGATCGGTTAAAAACACACAGATTGCGGAACATGTAAAAAAATCTGATAGTGTGTGTTTGGTTGGATTTTGGGCATGTTTGGCCAAGGCTGAGAGCTTAATGCCGAATGGTGTTTTGCTTGGCTTATGAACACAAATCGGCTGGCTTATGCTCTTTCGATGCTGCCGCTCCTTTTGTTGCCGCTATCCATGGCGTGCGACGATGATTTCAGGTGCGTAACGATGGTGACGGGCTCATAGGCCACAAGATAAGCTGACACGCAGTATACTATATTATACGATTTAATTAGAAGGAAGTCGTCGCATTATTGTGAGCCTTTTCTATGGACACTATGATATAAACAATAGGCGATGATGATGATTTTCTACTGTTGTGTTTTTGTGAGCCACTGTTTACAAACACCTGTATTTTGGCGAGGTAACCACTAACCACAGCTAGACTGTGGTTGCAGCCATGTGCAGTGTTTCGTGTGGTTCCCACACTAGCGGATCTGAGCCTCATAAGTTTGTAACTTGAATAAACACGTGAAGCTGCTTATACCAAATTAGTTCTGAAAAGCATGATTATTGCAATGCAATCTAGCTAAAAGCGTAACCATTTGCGGTTTAGCGAGGCAGCGTACTAAGGTGAGAGGGTTGGTATAATGAAGGTGAAAAGATGAGAGGCTGATCGGTTATACATGGGTTACTTAGAAACAGCTATTATCGATATGATGTTGGGCTACACGAGACAATGATAAGTTTAGGGATGGGGAAGCTTAAAGACGAGGTCGTCTACACCTTGGCATGGCGACTTACGGAAGTTGCAGCCATGGCGGACGTTCTTCGCTTCGCTACTCTTTTGAGCCTCATATTCGTTAGCGTTTTGTCTCTTCCAGTCCAACACAGGTCGAGTCGACTCTGGCAATGAGATCAGGTACATGAACATGTTTGATGCACACGTCAGGTTACTCTTCTTTCCTTTTGAAACAATGTACACGTCTTGATTAAACTATATCACATTTATAATTTTATGGCATCAACCGTAGCGAAAACCCATTAAATGAATGCAGTGCAAATACATCAATGTGTTGATCATGCATAACAGAATGAACTATGCTCAACAATCAAATTTAATAATTTCTATAATAGCATTTTGTTATTGATATACTTAGTAGTTCTCCTTCTAAAACCTAAATTTTTGGTACACATATGTCATTGGCTTTGGTGATTAATTGATCACAAATAAAGAGCTGTCAGAAAATGAAAATATCAAATGGGTCCAAATCATTATATTTAAAAAGTAAGATTATTACAGATATGATATATGGCTGGGTATCATGTTCTATACACATTGCTTTTAAGTAAATCTGACCGACCCATTTGAATGTATATACTTTTTATAAAGGTTACCCTGTTGTGGATGCTACTCAACCTGCTCTACCCTCCCATTTTGCCACTTTTGAGATAAACTCACGGAACCAACTTTTACTTTGCGATTTGGGTAAACTATTTGTAGAAATGTTTTTTTGCTCAGCTTCTAAAGGGGTGTTTGTTTCGACTTATATTGCCTATAACAATAAAGTTTGGTTTTGAAATGTAATATGATAAAATATACTAAAATCATAAAATTAATGGTACTTTCTTTTATATAGTTTTTTTGTTTTTATGGGTTTTATGGGAATGTGGGTGTGTTTGTGTAGGACAGATAGTGACAATTGTGGGTCAGCATCAACAGTTGCTTCATTTGTCGGAGCAGACTCTCAAAGGCAATGATGCGAGAACATTTGAGTTGGTACAGGTACGAGCTATCTTTTACACCATGACAGTACACCTATATAAAATTGAGACAGGCTTAGTATTTTTATATTTTCATAACACTTTTTTTTCCTGAAATTTGTATCTGTTATAGTCGTGACATGCTTATAAATGTAAAACTCAGCTCAAGAAAGCACTTCAAAAAATATAGAATTTGAGAAATGTGATTAGCATTTTCTTCCAAGATCTTTTAGAAAATGTGTGACTGAACAAGTTTCAAATTTTTTCAGATTTATGTGAAAATTTTCTTAAGAAAGAGGGGTATTTCTCACGAGCTAAACACATTCTTAGTTTTGGTTTTTCGGTTTTTCGTTGTAGCGGTTTGGTATAGTTCGCTTTTTTTCTTTTTACACATGTATTTGCACAATGGGTTTCAAGTTTACACAGAGCTGCACCAATACAGGCTTTTACCACTATATGATAGGTTGATACCAGGGGATAATGTATGTATAATAACACTTGGTGTAAATGGTAGACTTTATCTAGGATTTTTTTAGTATTTGTAATGTGTTAGTATGCAACAGTTTTTATGTTAAGTATGATCTCACACCAATAGGACGAGAACACGAGACTAGGAGTTACCACATACCACCACCATACATGCAGCCTTAACACCTTAGCTATTTGTCTCCAGGACACAAATTTACCCATTTTCTACAAATCTGTGTAGATCATTATTCTTTTTTTTTGCTTTTTATGATTTGATTAATTGTAAGAGGTGTGTTTGGATTTGCATCTTGAAACTATTTAGCGAGACTTAAAGTTGCTCCACTAAGTTCATAATGTATTGATAAACATATTCTCAAATGCAGAACTGGAGTTGGAACTGGAAACAAGGCAAAAGGAAGGCCTCGAAAATGGAGTTGGAACTGTCAAACTTACGGGTCTCGATCATCTCGCGTGATTATCCTTAACATGGTATTATTTAGTCATTCAAATGTATGTATACAAACGCTTATGTAGTTAAAAAAAAGTTTACGTTTTCTTTTTTTTAGGTAAAGAAATATTAGAAAAGAAAAGTTTACGTTTTCGATGCCTACTTTCGCTGGAAACACCCCCTCTCACCATCCAGCTGCTATTTGTAGATGAGGCTCTTGAAATCCCTTACAGTTATTGGGATGGAGCAGGACATCGCCAAGTGATGCGGGTATTTTTTATGTTTAATCTTCAGTTCTATATAATTTAATTTAATCGCCAACCATTGTAAGGGTTTTACAACAAAAAATTATAAATCAACAAATGTATATAAGGGGAACACTATAAGCTCTTAAGTTATAAATAATAGAATAGTATACCTATCGACTCCCTTGACCATGCCTGCTGAACCATAACCCCTGAACCATGATTCCTGAACCATAACCCCTAAAACATCAGCAACTACTGTCAAAATTGACAAGTGACAGTCAATAAACGCAGGGTGTTCGTGTAACAGTTAATACTAACTCTCGGTTAATTAGACATCATAATAAAGCAAGCCAGTAGTAACATATACTCCTACATAACATGCTAAATTAGTTGGCAAAGTAGTGAGACATATTAGCGTATCACCATACCAATTAATCTTAGTTGGCAATGTTAGTGTGACAATATTAGTGACAGCCAATAAACCGAGAGTTAGTATTCAACTGATGGTCAATCTTTTTGGTAGTACGGGCAAGAAACCATAGCTTCCAACTAAAGGCGTCACGAAATCGTGAAACTTTTTCGAGCTACAACAAACTATGAAATGAGTGATCGATCGATTTATAGTTATTTCAGATTTCTGATCAGTGTATATGGTTCGAAAGACATTAGGCTCATAAATATTTGGTTGGAGGCATTAATTAATTTCACACACGTAACACTAGCATAAAGGCCTATTGGTTATCCAAACATTACTTAATTACATTCTTAAGTTTTTTTTATATTCAGGTTATTTTGTAAGTTAAATACAGTTTGTGTTGAGTTCAAGTTATATACAGGTTATTTTCTATAGGTATGCCTGTGGCTATTTGGCTTGCAAAAGATTCAAGGAAACTTGGGAAATGAAACAATATTGACCATTTAACCCTGATTTTTTCTTGAGGATGTCCATGACAGAGCCTTATTTTACTAAAGGCTTTTGCAATATAATGTGGCAGTAGCGAAAAGTGTGGTCCGAATCTGAAAACTTGAACGACTTCCTAATGGACGGTGGGTACGTAGAGTTGGGTTTACCTGCCGTCATCTTATTTGTCCACTTTGTAAGAACTTTGTTATTATGGATAACATGTGAAAATTTGAATCATTGGAGTTGTATTTTGTAAACTTATAATCTTTTTGGTCACTGGAATTGAATTAGTATTGTGTAGTTTCCAAAATGAATATATTATGGGATGGTTTATGTGTCACTATATGTTCATATGGCTTAATAACGCAATGGCAACCCTTATATGTATAGCATTATAACGGGTCCAAATACAAGGTCTATACAAAAACCACCTCAACGAAAACGGAAAACCTCGCGCTTCGCAGCGGAGCGCGGGTTAAAAACCTTGTTAATAAAAATTACAAGATTAGAAACCCTAGGGTTGGTTTTAATGGGTGTTGATTAGAGTTTTCATGGTTAATAATTCTGGGCAGAATTTTAGGTCGTGTTCAACGGAGTATATCTTAATGATAAAAATTGGTTTTGACATAATTCTCGAGCCTAAAGTGAAGTTCAATGAATCTAGTTTCTGGAAAATCTGGCCTCATGTCAATTGAAGGTCAGGAAGGTCAATTTTTAGATTTTATAAGATTAAGTGTCGAATCTGAAATTTCTATTCGAAAAATTCAGTTGTAGTATTTGATTTTTAATTCTCAAACATTAAAGAATTATCCTTGAAATTTTTCGTAGATAATCTTTCATGATATTAGCTACATCATGATTTGTTTCCAGAATAATTTTCTGATGTTTTACGAATTTAGGTTTTTACGCGTCAACTTTTCAAAGGTTCTGCCAGGTCAAAATTCGGGTCTGTTTTAGGTAACAAGGGTCAAAAGGAAACATAAACATGGAAATAAATTAAACTGATGATCATGAGTGTATTAGACATGTGTGGGAACCTTTGTGATTTTTGTTGAAAGTTTAGAAGATATTTTTATGGGTCATTTATGTATGGAAACTTACCTAAAATAAGTAGTTAAAATCCGAAAATTTTAGAAAACTTAATTAAGTCAAGTAAACTCTATATTCAGTAAGATCAAGTAATAAACTTATGAAATGAGATAGATAATAATATGTAATCATGGATTTATGTAGATCCGGTGTCGAGGGTGTAATCATTTGTCTTCGTGTTCTTTCTCTCCGTTGCTTGTTAGTTAAGGTACAAATATTCCATCCTTTTAGTAAGGACATCTCATGACTTGATCCTCATTTGTTTCAATTATTTGACTCGTTTGATATTCCGTCTGATTTGCTATCCGTACTCACGACTCATTGATATTCCGTTTGATTTGATATTCGCAATTCACGATTATTTATCTTTGTTGAATATTGTTATGATATTAGATCTGTTATCTTGGTTGAATTATTGGTAACTCGTTCAGTTTACTTAAATCTTTGCCCGAGCTATTTGTAACTAGTCATGGAGGTACCATGACCATGTCATTGATGCACCAATGGCATGACACTATCTGCGGCGGTGTGATTAGTCCACAGAGTTTGCTTTTATATGTGCACTTATTATGATTTGATTATATATGTTCGCACACTCGCCATAGTGCTTCTGTATATGGATATATCTTTGTTTTGCAGGGAGCGTATGGATGCATCCTAGGTACTTTGTTTCGTTCAGTTCAGGTGAATGGTTGTATGTGTGCAATACACCTCATATCACATTTGGTACATCAGGGAATGCATACTTGTGTACATTTGATTATGACTATCTGATTATTTGTTTAGGGTCTAAGCATGTGGCATGCTTTAGACATTTGTTTGGGGCTCTATGGGCATTCCTTTGATTAACTTCTTATCACGTAATTCATTGTTCTATATATATATATATATATATATATATATATATATATATATATATATATATATATATATATCGTTTGGATTTTTTTTGGCAAGGTCTTGTGATCCGTTTCGTTCATTCCTTCGTTTCATTACCGTTATTATTATTATATCTGTTCACTGAGCGTTAGCTCAGCCGCGTTTTCTTTTCCTGCGGCAGGTACTAAGCGGGAAGCTGGGATATGAGTGTTTAGAGTAGGTGCTTTTAGAGGACCCACCTTTAGAAGAACCCTTTTGGATTTATGTTTTAAGACCCTTTCGTTTGAAGATTTCTTCTATTTAGACTTTGTTGGAATTTAATACTTTTGGAAGTCATTTTGTTTCATGACTTAGTATTTTTATTTACTAAAGTCTTCCGCTTGCGTTTATATGTTCTGATTTGACACCATAACGTAACTCTTGGTCTCTTTATAGGAGCGGGATGTTACAATTATTGTATTAGAGCCATTTCGACCTGTAAAACCTAGGTTATGACCTGTGAGGATTGGGTAGACATTAGGCTTCCCTTCGTATTTTGATATTATTGCTTCCTTTCGTATTTTGATCTTAACTCTGAATCGTCTTCGCTGTTTGTTGATTACTTAGATGGTGAACACACGTCAATATACCCCTGAATTTTCGGGTCCTGCTTTTGATGAGGCGGTGCAGCGGGCAGTCAATGCATTGCTACCTGGTCTCACTACCCAGATCACTAATGAGCTCCGTCAAAATGGTGCTGGGGGCAGTGGTGAACAACCCCCTACCATCCACACCTGGTTGGAAAGGTTTGGGAAACAGAAGCCCTGATCTTTTAGCTCCGCAACCTCTCTAGTTGATGCTAAAAACTAGATTGCTCACATTGAGAAGCTGTTCGAGGTTTTGGGGTTTGCTGATGAGTTCAAGGCTAGGTTGGCAAGTTACAAGTTGGAAGGTGATGCTCTCAGTTGGTGGAAGGCTGTTAAACAAGCCAAAGGAGGTGAGACGTACGTGGCTACCTTACCGTGGAAGGATTTCCGTGAACTCTTCTTTTTGCAGTATTTCCCTAGGTCTGAGCAGCAGAAGTATGAGAGGGAATATCACACGATTCTTCAGAGAGATGGTGAACCCAGTGGTGAGTTTATGAAGAGGTTTCTCAGGTTGGCAGGTTTCTTGGGAAAGAAGGCCGGTACCCAGGAAGAACAGGCCAAGAATTTCAAGTGGGCACTTTGTGACTGGATTCTGGATGGGATTGTGAACACGGAATTTACTGATGTGGCTCAGGTGGCCAATGCTGCTAGGAACATTGAGATTCTCTGCGAGAGGTCAAGTCAGAATAACAAGAGAAACCGTGATGGGGACCGTATTCGACCAATGACTCAGGGTAACAATCAGAGAGGGTATGATCAGAAGATGTATGACGGGCGTAGTCATGATAGGCGGGGTAGCAGTTAAAGAGGGTATGATCAGAAGGGTTATGACGATCACAATTATGACAGGCAGGATGCAACAGTGATCAGAAGTCACGACATAACCGAGGTCAGCAGTACAACCGTTCTTCTGGGCCTTCAGGACAGAAGGTATATCCGGACTATGCCTCCTCTCCTCCATGTGACATATGTGGAAAACTTCATCCGGGCAAGGCATGTTATAGGGTTACTGGAGCTTGCTTCATTTATGGTTTGACTGGGCATATGGCTAGAGATTGCCCTAAGAATGGTGGAAACGGTGGTAGGGGATATGGGAACGACAATCAACCTGCTGCTAAGGGGCGAGTATTTTCTTCGACCAAGGATCAGGCAACTAACTCTTCAGGTACCATTTCAGGAACTCTCTTTTTGAACGGTTGTGCTATTTTTTGTCTTATTTGATACGGGTTCAACACATCCTGTGATTCTGTTTCGTTTGCCAAACACCTTAGTATCTTCCCTACGTTATTTAATTATATTTTATCAATATCTACTCCTATAAAAGGTCTGGTGGTCATTAACCACGAATACCAGAATTGTCCGCTTCGAGTCGATGATAAGATTCGTTTTGCTAATTTGTTTCCTATGGATATGAATGATTTTGATGTAATTCTGGGCATGAATTGGTTGGCTGAACATCGCGCCCCTATCGTTTGTCATACCAACCGTGTCATCCTTGATAATCTAAATAGCCCTGAATTCATTTACCTATTTCATGTGTGAATTTCGAGGACGAAATTTTCTTTTTAGAGGGGAAGAGTTGTAAAACCCAAAAATTTGAATTTCATTTCATATTGGTAATTTTGAATATAACCTAAAGTTTATTAATAAGCAATTGAGATTGAAACCTTAGGTTATAATTTTTGGAAATTATAAGGATATAACATAGGTATTGTTTAAAAATAAAAATATTATATATATATATTATATATATATTTTATATATTATTTATATATATACACATATATATTATATATACATTATATATATATATATAAATAAATATATATATTATATTCACATATTTATTCAACACATTTTATATATATACATATATACATATATGGCCGGCCTTTTTAAAAATTTATATACTATATATATATATATATATATATATATAATGATATATATATATATATATCTTGTAATTTGATTATTTTGTATATTTACTTTCCTTTGTTAAAAGAACTTATTTTAAGAACTCATTTCATATTGGTAATTTTGAATATAACCTAAAGTTTATTAATAAGCAATTGAGATTGAAACCTTAGGTTATAATTTTTGGAAATTATAAGGATATAACATAAGGTATTTGTTTAAAATAAAATATGATATATATATACATATATATATATATATATATATATATATATATATATATATATATATATATATATATATATATATATACAAATATATTATAAATCTATACATATATGGCCGGCCATTTTTAAATATTATATATAAAAGATATAAATAAGGTATTTGTTTAAAATAAAGTATTATATATATATAACATATATATATATAAATTCTATTTATTTATATATATATATATGATATATATATTATATATATTATATTATATATATATATATATATACACCTATATATATATATATACACAAATTATATACATAGATACCTATATGGCTCCGGCCATTTTATAATATATATATTTATATATATATATATATATATATATATATATATATTATATTATAATATATATATATATATATATATATATATATCTTGTAATTTAGTTATTTTGTATATTTACTTTCCTTTGTTAAAAGAACCTATTTTAAGGGATAAGCATTAAAAGGTTTTAGCAAGTATTTTATGTAATCTTCAAAATAAGAAAAAAAATCATTTTGTTCCCCCCTTTGCTTCATAAAATCCGGCCCCCTATAGGTGTTGATACACCAAGATCTTTCAATTTTGAAGTCTAGCTTAATTAGGGAAAAAAGTGTAATTAAAAAAGGGATAAATCTTTTAATTTGCAAACAAGTTTATTTTGTCTCTCCCTTCCATTTTCCTTATAAAATCCGGCCACCCCTCTCTCTTATTCTCATCATTCTCTCAAAAATTTTACTCCATAATTTTGTGTATTCTTCCATCAAAGTTTTAAGCAAGAAGAAGGTTTAGGTGTTTTTGAGTAATCTTGGTGTGGTTTGATCTTCAATCTTTGGTGTGTTCTTGGTGTTTGATTTGTACTCCTCCCTCATTCCATAGGTAAGTCTTAATTTGTTTCATTCTTGTGTCACCATGATTTCATATGCAAAAGTTTTCATATAAAACCTAAAAGATTGTAAGAAATAAAGTGTTTATATTCTTGTCAATTTCTCTAGGGTTAATCTAATTTAAAATAAGTTTAATACATGTTTTGAAACCCTAGAATGTTATTAATGATGTTATTAATAAAAATTATAAGATTAGAAACCCTAGGGTTGGTTTTAATAGGTGTTGATTAGAGTTTTCATGGTTAATAATTCTGGGCAGAATTTTAGGTCGTGTTCAACAGAGTATATCTTAATGATAAAAATTGGGTTTGATATAATTTTTGAGCCTAAAGTGAAGTTCAATGAATCTAGTTTCTGGAAAATCCGGCCTCATGTCAATTGGAGGTCGGGAAGGTCAATTTTTTAGATTTTATAAGATTAAGTGTCGAATCTGGAATTTCTATTTGAAAAATTCAGTTATAGTATTTGATTTTTAACTCTCAAACCATAACGAATTAGCCTTTGAATTTTTCGTGGGATAATCTTCATGATAATAGCTACATCCATGATGTTTTTCAGAATTTTCTGATTTCTCTAAGTTGGGTTTTTACGATTGAACTTTTCAAAGGTTCTGCCTGGTCGAAATTAAGTAGTCAAAATCTGAAATTTTTGGAAACATTAATTAAGTCAAGTAAACTTTATTTATGGTAAGATCAAATGATAAAACTTATGAAATAAGATAGATAATAATATGTAATCATGGAATTGTGTAGATTCGGTGAAGAGGTTTTGATCTTTTTTCTTCATGTTCGTTCTCTCCGTTGCGTGTTTGTTAAGGTACATATATTCCTTACCCTTTTCTCTTTACTATTGGTATATTGTTATGATATACCTGTTGTTTCGTTCGTTCCGTTATTCGTACAGATATTCTTGATACATACCTCTCTCTTCTATTGTTACGATTTATAGGTTCTTTAGTCCGTTCCGTTATTCGTACAGATATTCCGTCATTTTAGTAAGGACACTTCATTCTCATTTGTTTGGCTACTTGATCTATTTGATATTCGTTTGACATTTCTTTGATTTGCTATCCGTAATCATGACTCGTTTGATGTTGACAATCCGTTTGATTCGATATTCGATTGTATGAATCTGTTGGTTCTTGTTTGGGATATGCTACTAGATTCGTTTCTATATTTGGAATATTTGAAACTTGATCATCGTTATCTTTTTCCTATCTCTTTGCCCGAGCTATTTGTATCTAGTCATGGAGGTACCATGACCATGTCATTGATGCACCAATGGCATGACACTATCTGTGGCAGTGTGATTGGTCCACGATGTTTCCTTTTGTATGTGCACTTATTATGATTTGATTATATATGTTCGTACACTCGCCATAATGCTTGTGTATATGTATATAACTTTGTTTTGCAGGGAGCGTATAGATGCATCCTAGGTACTTTGTTCCGTTTAGTTCAGGTGAATAGTTGTGTGTGTGCAATACACCTCATATCACATTTGGTACATCAGGGAATGCATACCTGTGTACATTTGATTATGACTATCAGATTATTTGTTTAGGGTCTAAGCATGTGGCATGCTTTAGACATTTGTTTGGACTCGTGGGCATTCCTTTGATTACTCGTATCCTATTCATTGTTCTATATATATATATATATATATCGTTTGGAATTTGTTTGGCAAGTTCTTGTGATCCGTTTCGTTCATTCCTTAGTTTCATTACCGTTATTATTATTATATCTGTTCACTGAGGGTTAGCTCAGCCGCGTTTTCTTTTCCTGCGGCAGGTACTAAGCGGGAAGCTGGGATATGAGTGTTGAGAGTATGAGCTTTTAGAGGACCCACCTTTAGAAGAACCTTTTTGGATTTATGTTTTAAGACCCTTTCGTTTGAAGATTTCTTCTATTTAGACTTTGTTGGAATTTAATAATTTTGGAAGTCATTTTGTTTCATGACTTAGTATTTTTATTTAATAAAGTCTTCCGCTTGCGTTTATATGTTTTGATTTGACACCATAATGTAACTCTTGGTCTCTTTATCGAAGCGGGGTGTTACAAAGAGTGTTCATATTAATATATTGAAGCTTATTGTTTTGGTTGTATTTTTGTGTCTCAAACATACTTTTTCTTTATTCTTCTTAGTGGTACAAACTAGATTCCGTATAGTTTATATCATACACTCAAAGTTTCAGTCTTAGTGCCTTTGGATTTATCCAAGGATACTAAACCTTACATCAAGCTTAGGAGTTCAAGATCCTTTCACCAGGACCATCAAGTGGTATCAGAGCTTGTGGTGAAGCTTTGAATAAGAATAAACAAACAACACATACTAGATCTAATTCTCATTGATAAGATGGAGGCATGAACTACTTCTACAACTCTGACTGCAAGACTCCTTATCCTCAACCCAGGAGAATATGATCTCTGGTTAATGAGGATAGAACAATACTTTCTCATGACTAATTACTCCCTCTGGGAGGTAATTCTGAATGGTAACAAAGTACTAAAGATACAAGTTGGAGAAACTGAGCAGTAATATAAACCTACTACTACAGAAGAAAAGCAGGACAGAAGGAATGAGATAAAAGCTAGAGGAACTCTGTTAATGGCACTCCCAAATAAGGATCAACTGAAGTTTCATTCATATAAAGATGCAAAATTGCTCATGAAAGCCATTGAAAAGAGGTATGGAGGAAACAAGGAATCCAAGAAAGTTCAAAGAACACTACTCAAGGAACAATATGAGAACTTTGCAGGATCAAGTTCAGAAATAATAGATCAAACTTTTGATAGGTTGCAAAAACTTATTGGTCAGTTAGAGATTCAAGGTAAGGTTATTGCACAAGAGGACATGAACTTAAAACTGTTGAGAAGTCTTCCATCTGAATGGAAGACTCGTGCTTTGATCTGGAGGAACAAAAAGGAAATAGAGACCATCAGTTTGGATGATTTGTACAACAAATTGAAGATATATGAACCTAAACTTACAGGATCATCAAGTACAAGCCAAAATCCATAAAATATGGCTTTTGTGTCCTCCAACAGCACTAACAACAATAGCAGCACAAATGAAGCAGATAACACTGCTTATGGAGTTAGTGCTGCTCATACTCAAAGTAATCCTGTTAACTCTACATTTGTAGATAACCTTAATGATGTTGTGATCTGTGCTTTCTTAGCAAGTCAGCCCAATTTTCCTCAACTTGCAAGAGATGATCTTGAACAAATTAATCCTGGTGACCTAGAAGAAATAGATTTACACTGGGAGATGGCCATGCTAACAATAAGAGATATAAGGTTCATCAAGAGAACAAGCAGGAAGTTGGATATAAATGGTCAAAGAATTGGATTTGACAGGTCAAAAGTGGAGTGCTACAATTGTCATAAAAATGGCCACTTTGCAAGAGAATGTAGAGCTCCAAAGAATCAGGAGAACAGAGGAAGAGAGAATGGTAGAAGAACTGTCACAGTAGAAACTCCCACTGAAAATGCCTTGATTGCTCAAGATGGAATTGGAGGATATGATTGGAGCTACCAAGCTGAAGAAGAGCATCTTACAAACTTTGCATTGATGGCATATACATCTTCATGAAGTTCTTCTAATTCAGATTCTGAGGTAGATTCTTGTTCTAAAACATTTGTAAAAGCTTATGCTACTCTCAAAGAACAATATGACAGTTTGAATTCTGATTACAATAAGTCTCAATTTAATTTAGTATCTTATAAAACAGGTTTAGAGTCAGTAGAAGCTAGACTAGCTCACTATAAAAAAATGAGGCTGTGTTTGAAGAGAGCATTAATGTTTTAAAACTTGAAGTTAGACTAAGAGATAATGCCTTAGTTGAATACAAAAAGAAATTGGAAAAAAGTAGAAAAAGAGAGAGATGAGTTAAAACTAACATTAGAGAAGTTTTAAAATTTATCTAAATCTTTGAATAATTTGCTGGAAAGTCAAGTTAGTGACAAGTTTAAAACTGGACTAGGATATAATGCAGCTTCTTCTACTGCAACTTCTCCTGCAGTAGAAAGTTTTGTGAATTCATCTGAGATGTTAGAAAATCAGAAGTATAATAAGTCCAAATCTGATAAGGGATATCATGCAGTTCCCCCACCTTATATAGGGAATTACATTCCCTCCAAACCTGATCTAATGTTTATGGATGAAATAGTTGAAAGTGAAATGTGGATGTCATTACTGTTATTACACCTAGTGATGTTAAGAAAGTTGAGACAAATCATGAGTCTGTTGATATAAAAAAATAAGGGTGATGCATTAGAACCTAAAACTGTTAGGAAGAACAGCTTTAGATCTCCAATTATTAAGGATTGGAATTCTGATGATGATAGTGAGGTAGAGTTTATACCTAATGTTAAAACTGTTAGACCTAGCACTGAAAAAATAAAATTTGTTAAGTCTGCTAGGGAAACTGTAGAGAATGTAGAAACACCTAAACAGTACAAACACTATCCTAGAGGGAACCAAAGAAACTAGAACAATTTTATGTCCCAAAGACTAGGAAGTGACTTTAAAATGATAAATAAAGCTTGTTTTGTTTGTGGTAGTTTTGAGCATCTTCATTATGTGTGTGATAAAACGGTTATAAAACCAGTGTGGAACAACTCAAGTAGGCTGAATCACAAGTACTTTGCAAATAAAATGACTCACCTTCACCCTAATAGAAGATTTGTTCCACAAGCAGTATTAACCAGGTCTAGCAAAATTAATACTGCTGGTGCAAGTGTTAATACTGTTGTCAGACCAGTTAATACTGTTGGCTCAAAACCAACTGTGAATCATCCTAGACCAATATCAAATGCTTACAAAAAGGGATATTCACAAGTCACAAAGCCATTTAACAAGTATTCAGCAAACAAAAATAGTATTTTCAATAAAAAGGTTAATACTGTCAGGGTAAAAGATACTACTGCTAGGGATAGAGCAGTAGTAAGTGAAAACAAGGGAAAATGGGCTAATGCTGTTAAGGCCTCAGCATGCTGGGTTTGGAAAGCCAAAAACAGTAGTGCATCAAATACTTTTAAGAAATATTCTTACATTGATGCACGAGGCAGATCCAAGTCTATAATGGCTTGGATCCCCAAAAGAGTCTAATTCTCTTATTTTATGTGCAGGGCAACCCACAGCAGAAGGAGTACAAGGAAAAAGGAGTTATTGACAGTGGTTGCTCTAGGCACATGACTGGAAACAAATGCTATCTTACTGAATATGAAGATTATGATGGTGGTTTTGTTTCCTTTGGAGATGGTAAAGGTAGAATTTCAGGTAAAGGTAAAATCAAATCTGGAACATTGGTTTTTGATGATGTGTATTTTTGTAAGGAGCTTAAGTATAACCTGTTTAGTGTGTCACAAATTTGTGACAAAAAGAATAATGTTCTTTTTACTGACACTGAATGTCTTGTCTTATCTTCTGACTTTAAGCTACTTGATGAAAGTCAAGTCTTGCTGAGAGTTCCAAGAAAGGATAACATTTACAGTGTTAACCTAAAGAGTGTTGTTCCTACTAAACGTTTAACTTGCCTCTTTGCTAAGGCCACAATTGATGAATCCAATTTATGGCATAGGAGGCTTGGTCACATAAACTTTAAAAACATGAACAAACTTGTGAGGGGAAACCTTGTTAGAGGTTTGCCTTCAAAGATTTTTGAAAATGACCATTCTTGTATTGCTTGTCAAAAAGGAAAGCAACACAAAGCCTCCTGTAAGGCCAAACTTGTGAACTCAATCAGCAAACCCTTACATATGCTTCATATGGACCTATTTGGTCCTACAAATGTTAAGAGTTTAATGAAAAAGTCTTATTTCCTAATTGTCACTGATGACTTTAGTAGATTTTCTTGGGTATTATTTTTGGCCACTAAGGATTAAACTAGTAGGATCTTAAAGACCTTCATAACAGAAATAGAAAATCAACTAGACCACAAAGTAAAAGTTATCAGAAGTGACAATGGAACTGAGTTCAAAAATAGAGTAATGAATTAGTTCTGTGAAATAAAGGGTATTAAAAGGGAATTCCGTGTTGCTAGGACTCCTGTTAGGTTTATGGAAAAGTGTCTATTATGTGGTTTTATTATATTTTGTTATTAGACTTTATTTTGTTTAGTTTAATATAGCTTGTAATAAGGTTGTTAGCCCTAAAATATGGTGACTTATCTGGAATTACATTTATTATTTATAGTCGTGTCGAGTTAGTTTAGCTAGTAAAGCCCGGGACTATAAATACCCCCTCCATACTTCCATAGAGGGGTGAAACTCACTTTTATAAGGTGAAAGTGTGTGTGTTTTCTCTCAAGCACACACACCTCTTCCCATTTCATCTCTTTTCTCTCTAATAAACATGGCTGATTATTTGTTTCATTTTATCCAACCTCCTGATCCAGTTTGTTGCTGTTTATACATGTCATTTAATTGTAACAATTGGCATCAGAGCTAACCAGGTGGTGTTTAGTATCATATGTTTGTTGTCTCGTGTTCACTGTTAGATCTTGGTCTGAGAGAAAAAAATCCAGGAAAGTGTTTTGGTTGTTGATACATACTTCTGTCCACATAACTGTTTTTTATTTGGTTTATTTCTGGCTTATAACAAATTATGTAAGATCATTTTCATGGGCTTATATTATAGAAGAAAAAAAACCACAAAACAGTTGTGTATGTTATATGTTTCTGGTTTCATTATTGGTATAAAACTGTTGTGTTCGTGCTTAAAAAGACACAGAAAAATAAGCTTAGTTTTTCTGGGTTTCTTCATGGCGGTTTGGACAAAAGGACAATACCAGATCCGGTTTATTAAGGAAAAGTATAAAAGTGACAGTTGATGGCGGTTTGACCAGACCATCCTTTTACTGATGATATAGAACTTCTGAGGAAACATTATTTGAAAGATTTTACCTTTCAAAATGCATATTTACACTTCCCACCTGTTTCAAATGTGACTCCAATAGATGATACGGGAATTTTTAATAGTGCATATAATGATGAAGATGTGGGTGCAGATGCTGACCTCAACAACTTGGAAACAACCATGAATGTCAGTCCTATTCCCACAACCAAATTTGACAAGGATCATCCTAAAGACCAGATCATTTGAGACTTAAACTTAGCTATTCAAACAAGGTGATGACAGATTTCTGATGAATTATGCTTATGGTTAGTTACATTAATAAGCAGAGGCAGAAAAAATTACAAAGATTATCAAAATGCTTTATTTGCCCTATTTTTATCGCAAAAAGAACCAAGAAAGTTGATTTCAAAGCTTTAGAAGATCCAAGCTGGGTAGAGGCTATGCAAGAGGAGCTTCTGCAATTTAAACTTCAAAAGGTTTGGACTCTGGTGGATTTGCCTAATGGCAAGAGGGCAATTGGAACCAAATGGGTCTTTAGAAATAAGAAAGATGAGAGAGGAATTGTTGTCAGAAACAAGCAAGACTGGTTGCACAAGGTTATACCCAAGAAGAAGGCATTGATTATGATGAGGTTTTTGCTCCTGTTGCTAGGATAGAAGCAATCAGGTTATTTTTGGCCTATGCATCATTTATGGGGTTTTTGTGTACCAGTGGATGGTAAGAGTGCTTCTTTATATGTATGGTATTATTAAAGTGGATGGGTATATGTTTGCCAATTCCTCTTGGTTTTGAAGATCCCTATTGTCTTGACAAAGTGTATAGGTATAGAGAAAATGATTTTATTATGGTTCTACTTCATGCTCTTAGAGAGGACAAAGGGAGAGGGCCTAGGTATATAAAGGACTTGTCTACCTACATATATTGGAAGATGGATTTAGAAGGAGGACTTTGATAAAGACTTTGTTCATTAAGAAGGACAAAGGTTGATTTCTTGTTAGTATTATGCTGTATGTGATGATATCATCTTTGGGTCTACAAAGAAGTCTTTATTTGATGAGTTTAAATGTTTGATGCACAAGAGATTCTAGATGAGTTCTATAGGGTAGCTCACTTTCTTCTTAGGATTGCAAGTACAACAGAAGGAGGATAGAATCTTCATTAGACAAGATAAATATATGTTTGAAATATTGAAGAAGTTTGATTTTGTCACTGTGAAGACAGCAAGTACTCCAATAGAGACTAACAAGGCCTTAATTAAGGATGAAAAATCTGAAAATGTGGATGTTCACTTATATAGATCAATGATTGGATCATTGATGTACTTAACAACTTCTAGGCCTGATATAATGTTTGATGTTTGTGTTTGTGCAAGGTTCCAAGTTACACCAAAGACTTCACATATTCATGTTGTAAAGAGAATTTTTAGATACTTGAAAGGTCAACCTAAATTAGGCCTTTGGTATCCTAAAGATTTACCATTTGACTTGGAGGCTTTTTCTGATAATGATTATGCTGGAGCTAGCCTTGATAGGAAATCCACAACAGGAGGTTGTCAATTTCTTGGCAAGAGGTTGATTTCATGGTAATGTAAGAAGCAAATTATAGTTGCCAACTCTATTCTCGAAGGCAGCGTGGATGTTGTTCGCTGCTAATTCTGATGAGTGGACAGGTTGCGCTATTGGATCCAAAATCAAAAGCTTGATTATCGGGTTCAAACTTTCATGGCCCCAAGATTTACATGTAATGAAATAGACCATTTGTATGTGAGAACCGTGTTTCACTCCTATATAACCAAAGCGATTAGAGATTAGACACAATTCATTTAGAGTTTTTATGAGAAGAGGTTAATTAAGGTGATCAAGATTCACAATAACCACAATGTTGCAGTATCTTCTCACAAATGTTTTGATGTTTAGCAGGTTTAACTTTTGTGGTTGCAGCATTTGTTATGATTAATCCCTTAGAGCATGGAATTAAGGGGAAGTGGAAGTTAGTTGTGTATAGAGTACAGTGGCTTATACACATATGATGTCTGAGTTGGTTCGTTGAAAAGATATAATGGATGTATCAAGTTATTTAATATTGTTAGGCTTAGTTAATTCTGTTGGGTGAAACTTTGTACTGCTAGTACAAACGTTACTGCTGATAGGCTCAGTTACTGCTGTATATTTGTATTGGTGCAACTGATAATACACATAAAATCTTTATTTAAGGGAAGGCTGTATGGAACTATGTGTATAAGTACAACGGATTATACATCATGGATGCTTATAATGGAGTGCAAGAACTGCCAAGTGATGAAAATGGGTTAATTCTGGTAACTAATACTTAGTACTGTTAGGCTTAAAAGTTAATATTGTTCGTTATTATGAGCATCATGCTAGATGTTTTGGATTGTGTTTCTTTATGTTTGGAACAAACATTTTGCAGGATTAGAGCTTAAAGGTTGTTTGATTAATAATGGATATGCTGATTTGGTGTGAATTTTGGTGACTTTGTCAATACTACTGATGTTTCACATGTTGGTTTTCACCACACAACAAATGGTCATCAATTCACCATGTCTAACAGACAAGAAAGAATTGGTTATTCCAGGGCAAACGGAGACTAGTAAAGAATTCTCAAATCCGTTGATGGCTGGTAGTTTGCCAAAAACTATAAGTGTGAAAGTTAGTACTGCTAGTACAAACTTAGTACTGCTAGGCTAACTTAATGCTGCTAAAGTTACCGTTACTAAATATTGTTCAGGGGTAATTTTTGAAAAATTAACGGCTACTTTCATCTTAAGTTTCCTTTAGTACCTATATAAGTCTATTAATCAAACAATATCTTTCACAAATACTAACTGCTCATAATTCATAAAACCCTAATCGATTTTCACACCGACAAATTTATTTATTCATGGCTAATCTTGCTTTTGTAAACCAACACAACATGGTCGCATATTTGGAAAAGAGTTATGAGAATGCAGAATTTCATCAGATAATGGACTTCCTCTCTACATATTCGATCAATTATGCTCTCACTGTAAGTCTCACTATCTATGCTTCTTACATTGAACAGTTTTGGAATACTGCCCCTTATATGCCATAGTTGATGGCAAGGCTGTGGTCATATCAGAATCATCAGTGAGAAGTGATCTTCTCTTTAATAATAAGGATGGTATTGTTTGACCTAACAAAATGATGAAACTTTTGAAAATTCTTGCATGATGGGATTAAATTAAAGGTTTACAAACTTACTTTTTCAAAAAGGTTCATTCTCTCCATAATGGAAAAATTCTGGACTACATACCATCTTCATTGTGTAACGTTCAAAATCAACTGGCTGAATGTGTTTTCAACTAATTTGCTTCAGAGTTATATGTTTGAGCAAAGGGTCATAAATTTAATTTTTCTAAATTGGATTTGTGATGGTAGTTAAGGAACTTGGATTCAAGAAATTTTTATGTAATCTAAGGTTTTTACACCTGTTTTGAATACTACAGCTTAAAGAATTTACCAAAACTTTTTTAATGATACTTTATGACACACCAAGCATACTAAAAGGTTTTATTAAATATGGTAGGCAAAGTAAAGGTTTTTCACAGAAAAAAGTTAGTTACTCCACTTTATGGACTCCATGTTGGTGCATGAAAACCAATGCACCTGAGGGTGAAAGTTCTCAATTGTAACTACCCTGAACCCTAAACACTCACTCTTACTTCATCAAGATCCAAAAATGTTTCAGGAAAACAAGCTGATATCACTTCAAACTGAAAACCTCCAACAGTTTCCCATGAACTTAAACTTGAAGCTTCACATTGAGCAAATACTCCATCTCGATTATCATTTATCATAGATAACACAGGAAAGACTCAAAACATAGGAGAGCCAAAAAGGTCATTGAGTTACCTCAGATAGTGTGCCTTTTGACCTTGGAGCAGATAAGGTTGTCCATAAGGAGGGGGTGAAAGTGTGGAAAGGGATATCCACTTACTGATGTTAGCTTAGTTCGCAGCACTTGTCAGTGATAAACGCATTATTAGGGCCCTAGACCCGACAATGCCTAATGTTGACATTCCTCAGGGAATGATATTGCGTCGGTATGTTGTGGGTAGTTGTATGTTTCTACAGTGGTGGTCCCAGGCGTCTGCGCCAAGAAACCATGGGGGTGCTCATGTTCAGTAGGGCTTGAGTTGAGAGCTTGAAAGAAAGCCCAATGAACCCCTCTCTAAAAGGTTCATTTAATTTGGAAGTGGGGAAGGTCAGGATGGAACATAATTTTGAAATTGATAGAAATGTACCACAAGTACACCAAATGATTCATTTTCAGGTAGGGTACTACACCTGGATGAGTGATGAGGGTAGCTGCAAATTGGGAAGAATTGATGGCTTTGTGTACTAAATTGTCAAAATAAGGGTGTTGACTTGGAGAAAGACGAGGCAAATGCAAAGCTGTGGAGATCCTCAAACTAAAGAAAAGGGTCAAGAAATTAGAAAGAAAGATGAAGTCAAGCATCTCACACCTAAGAAGGAGGATATACAGGCAGGTTGAGTCTTCTGATGATGATTTAGATATGGAGGATGCATCCAAACAAGGGAGGACAGGTGACAAGACAAAGCCAATGTTTATAGATAGTGATTTTGATGTACTTGATGATGATATAGAAAATATTGAAGAAGAAACAGTTAATGCTGCTATCGCTGGAGTTAGTGTTGTTAGTGCACCAGTTACTACTGCTGGTATAGCTATTTAGTATGGTGGACATAGAACTCCTACTACAACTGATTATGTCAACTACATTTATAGATGAAGATCTTACTATTGCTCAGACTTTGGTAAAGATAATGAGTGAGAAAGCAAAAGAAAAAGGAGTTGCTTTCAGAGGTGTGGAAGATAGAAACTCCTAGACTAGAAACTAGATCAACTACAACAACGCTACTCCTCTTCTAATCTTGATCCAAAAGAAAAGGTACAAGGTGTGTATGGTTGAAGGAAGATCTTGAGAAACCATGGAGAAAGTTGAAAGAAGGGGATCAAGGGTTAGCTATATTGAAAATGATGAGGAGTTAGCTTAATATTACATGAGGAAGAAATGAGTGTTAGCTAGAGTTTGGATTAGAGCACAAAAATAAAATACAAAGCAGTAGATGAGAGGGATTACGTCTCTAATTGCACGCATATTGGTATGAAGAGGTTTGATGAAATTCAAGCAGATATGGATGCTGATCATGACACTAGCGAATTGTAAGATTGAACCATGAAGAGCAAGGAATAGAAGATACACAATTGAAAATAAGAGCTTAGATTGTTAGCCGAATATTGGAAAGATAGAGAAAGAAACAATTAATGGCAGCAGAAAGATCAGAGGCTATACGAAGCAAACCACATACAAAAGTGAGCTCAAGTCGTTGGGGACATGGATGTCTTCTTTGTATGACTCAAATTTCTAGGGTAGTCAGACTCATCAGACACATTAAAGCATAGGATTCTGAAGAAAACTTCAGAGAAGTCTGTACCAAAATGGAAGCAGAAGTGTGATTAATGATTATAAGCCTTCTGGGTTCTAAAGAAGATGGTATAGGCTGGTTAATACAAAATAGAATGTGGTCAAGAATGATAAAGACGAAGTTGCAGATTCAAGACTCAGTAAGGAAAAAGTTACCCGCAAGGAACCTAAGGTGATAAGAGAAGACAAGAAGATTTCTGCTCTCAGAAATAGGAATTGAAGAAGCTATGTTCTTATATGATTGGTTAGATCAGGGTAGCTGCGGCAGATCGTATGAGCAAGAAAATGAAGAGATTTGAATGTGGGTGAAGAAGTTGTTCCAGATGAGATTTGAGGACTTGAGGATCTATAGTTTTGATCGTGTAAATACCCTATAGTTGATTGGGAATCTCAGAACTTAGGAAGTGATATTCATGTTTATAAGATAATAAGAGCAGATGGGAATACTAGTTATCACAAAACATTCTTCTTTGTGGTCGCTAAGAAAAATTTGATAGACAAGACTTAATGGATTTGCATAGATTGGTGATGAAAAGATTTGAAGACAATACTCCAGAAGGTTATAATTTGTTGCCTTGGGGAGATCTCAAGGTAATGTTTGAACCAAATGTTGAAGATGAAATTTGGAGTAATCAACAGGATTGGACTCTGATTAGCTGGAAACTGTATGAAAATTGTGGAGTTCACTTATTGCTGATGGATGGTACTTTGACCTGTTTCAACATGTTAGTAGAGAAAATATATCCTCTCATCAAGGAAATGTTGGAGAAAATGTTTGAACTGTGAATGCTAGAAAGCTGATGTGATAGTTACAATGGCATTTGAGCTTCTCTCAAAATTTATCAAGTCGTAGGTAGAGAATAAGACGTGTTTGGATAATACTCTAGTGTTCAAGGATGTTGGATAATGAAGAAACTTTGAGGATTAGCATAGAGTGTAATATGGCAAGTTTAGGGGTATGATTTGTTAGGAAATTATGGACTTTTACGATACACCTGTGTGTTTTCAAGTATTGATCGACGGAGCGATAAATCTGCTATTTATTTTTAGTGTTGTAGCGCTTTTGCTTGTATATTTCATGCTATTAAGTAAAATCGCGCTAAGCAAAAAATTTGAGTTCAATGTAAACGGGCACCAAAAAATTAAGCGTTTACATCATTCAAGTATTACATAATTATTATGGAGGAATAATTATGGTCTTTGTTTATTTATTTTTCTGGTTGCGTAAAGCGTTTATGTTGCAATAAATACGTTTAGGCCATACCGGAGTATCACAAAACTTTTCTACGTTCACAAATCCCTCTTTTTTTTATACCCATTACATTATAAGTGTTTCAAATTAGATGTATGTCACGTCTTTATGTATAGCCATAATATGCCGAATTCATTGTTGACGAATTTTACTATACAAATACGTTTATGAGGAATAAGATCCGTATGCAATGTTCGTTTTGTATCGATCAATTTGCATTAAACATAGCCATACGCTTTTTGTTTCCTTGACTATTGTGTTTACTTTCCCTTAATAAAACCCTCATCTTGCTTTTGAATTCTCTTTTAGAAAGACTCTTTTATTGTACATCTATAGTTCATATGTGTTCACGTTTGTTTATGTGCTAGTAGTAAAGGAGACTAACTGTAGTCTAACATAGACAATAGAGCTCGTCACACTTAGCTAAAAATGTCAAAGAATTCTCCTCTTGGGTCTCTTTTAAGTACGGCATCAAGAACCCCCTTGTAACTTAAATCCTATATCAAATTTTATCAACGACCTTATACACACATTTACACATCATA
This sequence comes from Tanacetum coccineum, assembly GCA_026074375.1. Lineage (NCBI taxonomy): Eukaryota > Viridiplantae > Streptophyta > Magnoliopsida > Asterales > Asteraceae > Tanacetum > Tanacetum coccineum. The sequence continues at coordinate 32,441 of BQNB010022274.1, read as the reverse complement.
ATCCCAAGATTATAATCTAAGATGTTTCCTCAGCATTGGTTTTAAGACATGTTGGAGTAGTAATTATCAAGAAAAGGGAAGATTTGGGTTTCATAGCCTAGATAGCCGTCGCGGAGGGTGTTTTCACGATTTGCAAGCTTTGGTTTTGTTGGTCTAACAAGGGTTTAGCCGCCATTTTGTTGTCTTCATCATCACATTCATCATAAGGTCTTCTATAAACCTTTATACTTTCATTTTATGAGTTTATGTGTATATTATGTGCTATATAGTGAAATCACCATTTAGGATATGTTTAACTTACAAAAGTGAATTTCTCTTGTAAACATGATTTAGCGTTACTTGTACATTGTTATATTGGATGGTATATTAAGTTTACACAAATGGTGTGTGTAAGACTTAGTCACACTTGGTGTTTATTGTATAAAAATGATTATGCGAGAATAAAAGTAGTGTAAATTAGGGTTTACTTATTGAAGTTACTTGGTTTTTAAGTGTTATTATGGATTTGTTAATCTTGTCAACATGAGAAATTTGGGCAAGATTTGAACTCTTTGGTACCAGGATATTATAGTCATCACCTTATAATACTATGGTCATGATGTGACTTGTGGTATTCAGGATTTACATAAGTCGAAAGTAACATGAGAAGATAGCTTTAAATAAAAAGTATTAAGTATGATTTTTAAGGGCTGTTTATATTCGAATTTCAAATAGTAGATTTGACATGTAAGAGTGTGGGAAAAACTTGTAGAAATTACTTAGTTAAAAAGTATATAAAACAAGTTTAATAAATAAGTAAATATATACAAATTAAGGGGTTGTTTGAAATCGAATTCCAAACAGTGGGTATTATGTTTTATAAATATTCTACGACTCATGACGATTCCGAAAAGGTAAGAAACTTGTCAAACGGATAAATAACGAAAAAGTTACGCTAATTACGAGTTATACGTAAATTAATCGGGTTTATAAAATAACTTTTATAAAAATTATATAAAACAGCAAGTTTGGTATTTTTAACAAATTATACATATTTTTAGGATTCCAAAATGATAAGAATCGTAATTTTTCAATTAATAATGAACGAGTTATGAATTTCGCAAGTTTACGACAATTAATACTTTTATAAAACTATTTTTATAAAAGTTACTGTTCATGACAGAAGTATTTATTTTTTTAAACCTCATAAATATATAGGACTTTCAATAACAAGAACGTACTCGAAAGAATCGCTAAAAACGGAGCTATAACGAATAAAATACGACGTTTACGAGTGTTACGTTAAATTAAGTTATAAAAAATGAATTTATAACTGGCATGAACAGTAAAAGTACTGTTCATCAGAGGATCAAATATGAAAATGTCAAATTATGATAACTCGGCCTAAGACGAAAGCGTGGGCATAAGAAACGTCAAAATCTGGCTTAAAACGCAAAAGTTATGCTATATTTACTACAGCGGTAATTATAAACGTTTTAACTTATTAAACGCAAGTTTTCCAAAACAATTAGATGGTGATTGAGCTATATAGAATTATATGTGGTTATCAAAGTACTATATTACTAGGGAGTTTCATAATGAGGCCTCTTCGGGGTGGCGTATCGACGAGTTGCTAGATTTACGATTTAAAGTGTCCTAGCTCCTCATACGTCACTACATGACCTCTTAAATTATGATAGCCCGAACGATAGTATGATGTAACTAACATAGACTTGTATATGATGTTAGTTAATCAAAGCGATTAGTGCTTATACGACCTATGTTAATTTAGGTTGCATTCGATCATTTACGTGACGCGTTATCTGTGATATTTGGATTATCAGAACTCAAGGTGAGTTCATAGCCCCATATTTTTACGATTTCAATGATTTATAACTTTGGGGTGGAAACATGCTTTGTTTTATAAATTGGACGCAAGTGTATATTTTATATTGATTACGTGTTTGCCTAAGTAGCGATAACCCAAGTTGAGCCCATTATCATGAACTGTCAATTGCATAGATGTAGTTGTGAATTACATTATGTGAGCGCGAATGTTATGAATAGATCTATTTGGGATTGACCTCCCCGTTCGGGTGATTAGCTATCACCGGGAACGAACGTTATAGCATGTCGGATTTGGGATGTTTAGGGTTGAACATCTGATCGGGCAGAATAGCAATATTTATTATTGCGAATATAATTGTCGAGCTTCAGTGTCATGAGCTTAGGAAAACGTAATTGAGGTCTCTTTCTTTCAAACTTCTTTGTATCACCGATGACATTGAAAGATATGACGTTTACGTTTATGCTTTGCCTTGTTATGGTCTTGTCTTGTTTGTAATGGCTTTGTTCATTCAGCTTTTTGTGATCTTGATCTATGAGACCTTTATTCTTTGACTTTGAGTTCTTGACTCGTTATCTTGCATCATCATCCTTGACTTGATCATCTTGATTTGACTTCCTTGATCACTTGTGCTCTTGCACAAACATGCTCCATACTTGTTACATTCTTGTTTGACATTAATGATTATAAGCTCTAACAGTCTCCCTATTTTGATGATTCTTTATGTGGACTTTGAGGACTCTTTGATGGTGGGCGGAACGTTAGAATCAAACTATCTTGAAGTTGAATGATTGAACTTTGAAAGCTTGAGTGTTGAGCTGTGGTTTATGCAAACCGAACTTCACTGGAATGAGGCTTGCAACCACCGTCGTCTTATCCTGAATAAAAACAGTTTGCAATAAAGATGAATTGGGCTTGTCATTCATCTTGAGTTCGGTTGCCTTGCATTAAACCCTCCGCGTTTCCCGTTTTATAGTATACATAACTATACCTGTGATAAGGTAGCTTTCAAAAGAATCTCCTTGACGGGTTTCCTGCTCAAAGCGTTAGGATCTTCTAACAAGATGTTATTAGATTCACCTTGCTTGCTTGTTCTTCTTTACCGGATCGTCTCCATAAGCAGACAACACGGTAAGAGTGATTCAGATAAATACTTATTCTTTCTGATTAAGTCGTCAATTATTTATGCGACCAAAATTATATCCGGTTATCATCAAGCTTGATTCAATATAGAATTGCATGTCACCTACCAAGAGCTGGTTTTGTTGTTGGCTTCAAGCAGGATTTCCTTTCTTTACTGTGATTACTTTGAGGTATCATCAGATGCTCTTGGCTAAGATCTCAAGGATAATATGCGTAGGACTTCTTTGTTTTACAGATTGTGAAACTTTTTGGTGTTCAAACAAAGTGTATTTGACATTTGTCTAAGGAGATTATACTTTGCTCATCTTCTTGGGCTTAGACTCGATTTGTGCACTTTTGGTTTTTAGTAATCAGAGGCTGGAGCAGACTGCCACCTATTCAATATTAACAATCTCGGAGTGAGATGTCCAATAGATAACGTGAGTATTCTCGTGAAATATGAGACAAGTTTCTTTGAGAGAAAACCGAATGGCTGGGACAGGGTTGTTTGCATTGAGACTGAGGTCCATGACAACTTTCTTCATTATCATACATTCATGATGTGTGATTTTGATAGATTATGTGTTTGACCAGGTTTCTTGCTAAGTGTTTAAGGAGGGCTTCTTTTTTTTTACACCTTTTATCCATATATTTCTTTTTCATTCTTCAACCCCTTCAATCTTACAAAGGACGTCATTATAACACTTTGTTGTGATTGTTCCTGTGTGTTAGCCTCAAATCTTAGTCGGCATTATTCCCTTATACACATTCTTCTCCAATCATACTAAGGATGGCTATTTCTAACTATGACATGTTTCCTTCAGTGTACATTGGTAGATCCCTCCGGTTCTGGTTGGATCGTAGGACTTATACCTAACCTAATCACCTTATGACTTCAGAATCGTCGTGAAATTAATAGGTTGTTGGGTATGAGATCGAACCATAAAACCATTTTCTGACATTGATATTTTCAAATTACTCCACCTACTAATGTGCTCCGAGATTCGAACATTGTTAGCACATGGAAGGACAGAGTTGCACATAGAGTCTTCAAGATCACATTCGTCTATAGCAAATTTTAATCACATTTTCTCCCCTTATTTTAAATAATAAAACACTTAGTATTTGAAATACCAATGGATTAAAATTTGACATGAAAAATTCCATGAGCCGAGAATAATTATTACCACCCGATAGTGCATGATTCATTTTTCAGAGTGCTTCCCCTTCAACAGTTATTGTGGGATACCAATATTTATTAAACTTGACATTGAATGAAAAGTTGATATGACACCCACAAATGTTGAGACGGAAGTGAGATGCCTTAGTGAACAATGTATATTATAATTGACATATAGTTTCACATTTTTTAATTTCACAAAAATGTGTTTGGATACATAAAATTGACATTTATGAGATGTACCCAACACATTAAAAGGCTTTGTTTTAAAAAGCTCCCCCTCGGAAATTGATTCACATAAAATGACATTCTGCGTACGACAATTCTTTGAAAATTATTCGAGGAAGGAGGTGTTGAAACACACAATTTTAAACAAATACCATATTTTTATGGAAATAAAATACCACCAAATTTACTGTAGACAATTTGACATTGAAAGTTCCTTTTTCTGAAAAATTGTGTTTCCAAGATTTTAACAACATTGATAGAAGATTCTCTTCTATTTTAGGAGTAAGCGCACTGAGGCGTACACTTCCCTGTTACATTTCGGGCGAGTTATGCACTGAAATGTAACATAAGTCATGAGAAAAATTTTAGAAATGACTGTTTTGAAAGAATTTTGAACTCTCGACTCGAACTTACATTTACACCGCCCTGTCGTGTTAATCAATAACATTACTAAGTATGTTGTAAATTGTTATCGATTCCAAGAGACATGTGAGTAGATTCTTTTTGGTATTTTTGAAATTTTTCTGATTTTATATTTTGTTTTTCTAGGTTTTATATTTTTCTATTTTCTTTTTGTTGGTTTTATATTTTTGTATTTTATTTTTCAAAAAAAAAATTTATATATATAAAAAAATAAAAAATAAAGAGAGAATAAAAATATTTACAAAATAGAAGTTTCCATTAGCAGTGACAGTTGTGGCTAGAGTTGAAGTGGATGAAGTTGAATCAGGTTGTTGTTGACGTTTATTTGATGCATCAGTCAGTACAGTGACAGCGGAAGGAATTTGAATACACATTGATTTTCTCCATTGAAATATTCGTCGAACAAAGGACCGAATAGCACATCCAGCTCATTTGACGTTGTTACTGTCTCAGCTGCTTGATGAACTTCTGTTGACATTTTGGTGCGAGGCTTGAACCGTTTTGTTCAAACGTCATTTGACATTGAGGTTCGAGGCTTGATCTGTTGTAATTAAACGTCATTTGACATTGAGGTTTGAGGCCTGAACTGTTGTGAACAGATGTCATTTGACATTGAGGTTTGAGGCCTGAACTGTTGTGAACAGACGTCATTTGACATTGAGGTTTGAGGAATGGATAAGGTAGTGAACAGACGGTCTTTGACATTGAGGTTTGAGGCCTGAACTGTTGTGAACAGACGTCATTTGGACATTGAGGTTTGAGGCCTGAACTGTTGTGAACAGACGTCATTTTTCTGTATCTATCATCTGGGAATCCACTTTGCAATGGTTTCTGAGTTAATCATCCTGTTTCAGAACCATACTCTGAGATTTTCCTTGTTGACAGTACAGAGCTACTGCACTTAAAATAAGACTTGGTTCCTTCTGATACATTGATTTGATGATACTGCACTTTACACCAGAGTTTTGTTTGATTCATGAATATGGGGGATATCTACATTTTGACACCATGTGGGGGTTCCTCATCAACCGCTTGGCTTGTGCAAAGAGTCGAATAACTTTTCCTGTAAGGAATCCAGAAAGACCAACAGTTTTGAAAATTCTACCCGTGGGTTTCCACCTAAGATCAGATCTAGGAGATGTTTTCTCAGACACAGCGGAAGTCTTATTAGGAGAAAACCTATGTCCTGTAAAGATCTGTCTACTAGGTTTCTGAGTATGACTCTTTTGATCCTCACGGGTGTTTTGTACTGTTTGTGGTTTATTGGATTGAATCTTAGCACGCGAATTTACTTTCTTCTAGGAGTTTTGTCTTATTACAAGCATCATGATTTGCATTAAAGACACACTTATAACATGTTAGAACAAACAAAGTTTTTGGAATCTGAAAAAGAACTAGAACTCTTAGAGTGATCTGCTTTGGGCACAGCCGTTATCGTAACGCGACTACTCTTAGATACAGGCAAACTCCTAGATGTTTGATTGTTGCTCCTAGGGTTTGGTTTCCTATCATCAGTAGTGGTTTGAATTCTCGCAGAAGTAGACACACTAGTCGTTGAGTTCCTATCTCTTTCTTGGTTTCTTTTTCATTAGCTTACATCTAGATATTGATTATGAACCTCTTTCATGTGAACTAACTCTTGCATGTTCTTAGAACTATTCCTAGATGAGCTAGATGCAATCATGTGATCAGGTTTTGGCAAAGGTGGATTCTATTTTATTAGGCCAAATTATGTGAAGTGACTGGTTTGACAAATTCTTGTTACATCAACTTGCGAGAGGCAAACCGTTGTTTTGACATTTGAGCCCTTGCAGATTTAAACGCATTCGGTTGTCTAACAACTGATTGGTTTCTTAGTGATGGTAACACCGGTTTCCAAGACTGATGTTTTAGCAAACTTAGTATCTACACTATTTCCTTTTAACTTCCTTAAGTTATTTTTTAAAGCAGCAATTGCAAAAACCTTTTCCTGAATTTGAGCTTTTAACTTATAGCATTATTTGCAAAAGCAAAGATGTTTTTTGGGTTCTGTAGTCTTAGATCTCATGATTTTAATAGAATCATACAAATCTTTGTAATGCTGTTTCAAAGTCTCATTTTCCTTACGTAATGTAGCCACACTATGTTCTAATTCGATGTTCATTGTTTCAAGTACATCAATTTCCTTTTCAATCTTGGCTTTATTACTTGTTTCATTCAAAATTTGACCATGTTGCCCTGATTTTAAAGATTGATTTTGATATTTAAGTTCGAGAGCAATGCAATGTGCTTCCATTCTTGAAAAATCTTTTTGAAATTGGGCAACTGTCTCTTTGAGCAAAATATTTTCAGACTTGAGTGATTGTTTTGAGTATTCAGTTGTCTGGTTATCAGGTGATGAATCAAGCATAGGACTTTTAACTTGACATGTTTCAGGGATATGGTCATCAAACCCTACCTTCCTACAATGGATTTCAGGTTGCTCAGTATGCTGTTGTCCTATAGCAAAGATATTGCATTCAGTAGTCAATTGTACCTCAGCCATTGGCTCTTCATCATAAATGGGTCTGAATCTGTCATTATCTGATAGTATCATTCCCTGCCTGCTGCTATCATCTTGCATCGTTGAGTCTGTCTAATGCTTTCTGTTTCAACCAAAATCTGCATCCAATGATTTACCCGTAATCATTCTTACCTCTCTTGTGTCTGCATGTGTCTTTTATTCACCCTTTCCTTTCATACTGTCTTTGATGAGTGTTTTTCAGAACCGGACTTCTTAACATTACACAGGTGTTGGAGTAGTGTTTCCTCTGAAGTGTTGAACTAGATGGTCAGTGTATTAACAAGTACATGTCTGTCATTTGTTGTCATATTCCAATGTAAACTTTGAATCGATGACCTTCTGGAACTGGTTGTTTACCACCCAAATAGGCCTTTACATGTTTTAGTATTTTTCTGTCTCAGATTCATCTTCTTGAAATTCATCTTTGTCAAGTTGCTTTTGTAGTTGATCTACGTTGAGTAGCATTGTTCTTGTGAAGGTATCAAACATTCTTGAACCAAAGTTTGACATGAAATTTCCCACCCCTGTAAGAATCCATGTTCGATGTGAGTGCCTTTTAAGTCAGCTTTTGAAAGAACTTGAAGGTGTGAATGAAGAGATCAAAAATATGCCATGCATCTTTCTTTTGCTTTTGACATCTTGTATTTGATTGCATGCACATCTTTGGTTTCAAAATTCAAGCTGCATTCCTTTACTAATTTGCTGGATGCAGTCTCTGAATTACTGTCTTCTTTCTCAGAACAAGTGTCTTGTATGACAACTAAATCAACTTTCAATGAATCAACATTCAATGCTGGAATTGGAGTTGAATGATCTTCTTGTTGCTTGGCAGCTATAGCTTGTTTTTAAACCATAATCAACTTCTTTTGTTTCATACAATATGTGGAGTTCTGTTGTTGTTGAAGAATTAACTCATGCATGTATTTCACGATGGGATCATGTTAAAGATCATTGCATCGTAAAATGATTGAGCATCATATCTTGTATAATTCTGCATACGCGCTTTTAATTCTGAATTGAAAGCATTTTCAAACGTTGTTCTGAGATCAGTCAAAGTAGTTGTGCAATCAGTCCTAGAAAGTATATCTTTAGTAAGATGTTGTTCTAGTAAATCTAAGTCTTGAGAGAACGTTCTCTTGAAGATAGCTTCGTCGCATAATCTTGTAAGTTTCTGAGAGAAACTTAAATAGAGACTGGATTTCTTTAAACTGTGCATGCTTCTACTTCTTGAAAGTTGTTGTCTTCTTTGATGTTAGAATTTGTACACGGAAGAAACTGTGACATTCTGAATAACACTTGGTTGTTTGAGTTTGCAAATTGGATATTTGAATTTGACATTATGGAATGATTTGTGTAAATGGATATCGGATTTAAGTGTTAGAAGTGATTGATTGTTGTTTTTTTAAATGAATTAAACGGTTCATCGGGGGGGGGGGAATTTATTTGTAAACCACAGGCTATGCATTAGAACCGATATAAATTTAAACAGGATTTTACAAAATCAATAGAAAAATGACCGTGAATGATTTGATTCCGGATCAGCGGCCAGTTAATTGTCTAACACAAAGATAATTTTTGGCTAGGGTTAAAGCTATTTGTTTAACTAGGCTCACCAAACTGAAACGGACCTAAAAATACAGATGGGCCATGAGCTAGAACAAAAACAACTCTAACACAAATTCCAAAAATATGAAAAATGTCAAATAAATCAGGTTAAACGTGATTTTTGGCCTTTGAAAAGAATCCTTAACCAGCTAAAGGGTGGTTAACAGCGTGATCCAGGTCTTGTTTTTACTCTTCGAATTAGAGGTCAGGCTTGGAATAGGATTACGGGATCAAAAGGTTATATCACGTTTTAATGTAATCCCCTTTTCTTCTCAAAAAGCTAATAAGATAGTAGTGACACCAAAAAACGCACTTAGTGATCACCAAAACGCAATGAACACCACAAAAACGTAGTGACTCTTGGTCAAAACGCAATGAATCTTGGTCAAAACGCAATGAAATTTGGTCAAAACGCAATGAAATTTGGTCAAAACGCAATGAAATTTGGCAAAACGCAACGACTTTTGTCAAAACGCAACGACTTTTGTCAAAACGCAACGACTTTTGTCAAAACGCAACGACTTTTGTCAAAACGCAACGACTTTTGTCAAAACGCAATGAAATTTCTTCAAAACGCAATGAAATTTCTTCAAAACGCAACCTGCAATCAAAACGCAACCAAAAACTCAAAACGCAACATGAAGAAGTCAAAACGCAACATGAAAAAGTCAAAACGCAACATGAAAAAGTCAAAACGCAACATGAACTTTTCCAGTTTGTCAAAACGCAACGACGAAATATACGACTTTTTCTTCAAAAAATGGCCTAAAAATCACCCTTTTTGACCTTTTAGCTTGATTTCTCTTGCACAATTAGCTACCTTATGCCTAGATCTTGTTTAATAACATAAACATTCACACATCTAAGCCCAAAAATTCGGGTTTGATTTTTTTCTTTTGACTTCTTTTTGACCCACGAATTTCAATCACTAAACACCCCTTTAGCTCTGGTACCACATGTTATCCCACTTGTTTAATCCATTACACAACTATGTTCTTTACCAAAATGCTAGAAAATGAGAAGAATCTTAGAGAGAGAGAGTTTGGCAGAGTAGAAACAAGAAGATTAGATTAGAGAGAGAGTGGGAGGATTACAAGTGAAGTGAAATTGTAACCAACACCCTTCACCAAGTGTGGTGAAGGGATTTTATACCCTAGCCTTCTAGCTAGGCACTTGGGCTTTCTAAACGGGCCAGGCTTGGCATAACTTGGGCTTTGAGCCCGAAACACGGACAATATTAGATTACAATCCAAGCCCGTTGAACCCGACTAGCCTATTACAATACAAGACCTATTTTGACTTTCTAAGACCGATAACATTATTGTTTGACTTAATATAATTAAGGCTAACAGCGTGGCGCATTATCTGTGACATACTTGTTAATCGCTCACTCAAGGTGAGTTCATAGCCCCACGTTTTACATGCTTTTGTTTTAAAAGTTTTTGGGGTGAGAAACATGCCAATGTTTTACAACTGGCACAAGTGGTTTATGTTTCATATTATGTTATGTGTTGCCTAGTTGCGGATAACCCTAGTTGAGCCCATTATCGTGAACTATCAGTTAATAGATTTGAAGCGCGGAATTATGTTATGAATAGATCTATTGGGATTGACATCCGTTAGGTGATTAGCTATCACTGGGGCTCATAAACGTTATACCATGTCGAACATAGGTTGGTAGCGGGGTTTAGTACATCTAAACGGGCAATGTAATGCCACTTTATATGGTATTCATTTATGTCGAGCTTTCAGGTGTCATAAGCTTCAGTTTAGGGGCAAACGTAATTATCATTTTATGATGTCTGAATCTCGTTGCATTATCATTATACCACTTGGGAAATCTTGTGGTCCTACAATATATTTGTGGTCCTACAATATACGATTTATCAAACCTATAAATTCACCAACATTATTGTTGACGTTTTAAAGCAATATTTTTCAGGAGGTCAGTAAACATAAGGTGCCAGGGATACATTGGTGATTTTGTTTTGTAATGTCATGCTAAAGATATGATTGCATTATGTTTTGGGAAATTCATGTGTTATAAACCAGTATCTTTGTAATAATAACAATGAACAAGTTAAAGCTTCGGGCTATTTGTATCAAATGTTTGTTAAATCCAATGTATCAGTTTTAAACGACTTTTTGGTCGTTCTATATATATATCTTGTGTTATTGATCTAAGAAGTAACACGCCCCGGACCCTTATTCCGCTGCGACCCAATTTGGGGGTGTTACAGATTGGTATCAAGAGCCAAGGTTATAGAGAACCAGGTCAAATGTTTTTGCTGGACTATAACCGTTTTCAAACATCGAATTCATACAAAGGGGTTTTACACGGGACATACATATGTGCATACATTCATGCATACACTACTTGTTGCATTAGTTGGTTGGACTAGATGCATTCATAATTGATATACATGTTATGATATAAATGTATATTACTATAAGAGTCTTATATTAAATACTAATATAAGCTATTTTGAATTTTCAGATTCAGTCATGTCAGATTCGGATGAATCGGGGGTTACATACACGGAGGTTTCCAGCCCATTTGAGGGTTTATCAGACATAGGATCACCGAGAGCTGATGATCACGAGTACCTTGAGCTGCCTGGGATGCCAGAGGACCCATACATGGAGGCCGCTCTTCAGGCCCCACCCTCTCCAGATTACGTGCCTGGCCCTGAGGAGCCAGAGCAGGCACCACCTTCGCCAGATTATGTTCCAGGCCCAGAGCATGCTGATGATGAGATTGTTGCTGAGGATGCCTCACCCACTGCTCAGTCACCTGACTATGTCCCGGAGTCCGATCCTGAGGCGGACCCGGAGGAGGATAACGATGAGGACCCCGAGGAGGATCATGTCGATTATCCTGCCAATGGAGGAGATGACGGCGATGACGAGGAGGGGTCATCAGAGGATGATGAGGATGATGATATGGACATCGAGGCCGATGATGAGGAGGAGGAGGAGCACCTAGCTCCTGCCGACTCTGTAGTTGTTGCTTTACCAGCTACTGATCAGGCCCCATCTGCGGAGGAGACAGAGCCGTTCGAGACTGATGAGTCTGCGGCCACACCACCACCACACCCTGCATATCGTGTGACAGCTAGGATTTCTATTCCAGCTCCAGTACCTATACCAGACTTCTCCCTATATCTAATCCACCATCATCATCGCTCTCCCCATGGTCTTCACCACTTCCCCATATACCTTCTCCATCACTACCACTATCACCACCCTCACCTGTGTTATCTCCAGCACCACCTCCTAGCCCTATTTGTTCATTGGGCTATCAAGCTGCTTTGATCCGGATGAGAGCTGAGGCCGCATCTACTTCCTATTCTCTACCATTACCACCACCCTTCATACTCCCCCCTACCAGATCAGATGCACCATCATCAGGGATACTACCACCCTTGCCTATATCAGTTCCTACTTCATCACCACCATTGCTACTACCCTCTGCTAGTCATAGGGAGGACAGACCCGAGGTTACCTTACCACCTTTAAAGAGGTTAGGCATTGCTCTTGGTCCTAGATACGAGGTAGGAGAAAGCTTATCTACTGCTGCTGCTAGACCAGCTGGAGGTCTTAGAGCAGACTATGGCTTTGTAGCTACTATGGATAGGGAGATCAGGCGTGATCCGGAGAGAGAGGTTGGATATGGGATCACCGACTCGTGGGATGAGATAGTTGAGACCCTGCAGGGGGCACCAGTTAGTACTGACACGGAGTTGGGTCGACATATGACAGCATTTGAGACAAGGGTTAGGCAAGACACAGATGAGATTTATACGAGGTTAAACGATGAGCAGAGTCAAAGACAACTATTGGCTGGTCGGCTCAATATGTTGTTTAGAGACAAACGAGCACATGCATATACACGTCATCAGATGAAGACAGAGACTAGATTGTCCCAAGAGGCTTTGAGGCGATCGATGGATGCGAGTAATGTTGCCCGCGGAGAGGTTATGTCACTGCGCACTACCGTACTGGGTCAAATGTCAGAGATTAGAGAGTTATATGTTGCTGATCGCAGGAGACAGGCTGTGACTTCAGAGATGCTGAAGGCAGACCATAGGAGATCTGCAGAGATGAGAGAGTTGAGGGCAGCTGATCGTACCCGATAGCAGCAGCTTATTCAGACATTGACAGTGATGCAGTCATTACAGGGACAGGTGACCACACTACAGGGACAGGTGACAGCACTACAGGGACAGGTTACCGCACTACAGGGATAGCAGGGACCCGCTGGAGGTCCTGCACAGCCAGAGCTGCCAGAGGAGGCTTGTAGCAGTTCATAGATTAGATCATGTTATGGCTATTTATTTTGTATATAGCTTACTAAGTATTACGGGTTTAATCCCGGCTAGTAAGGCTTTAGGTTGTTATGTTTATTTTGTAACCTAAACGTTATGATCATTTTGTATCTGAACCATTCATGTATGTTTTCTAATTTATATATGGAATGGTTGTATTATGTCACGTCTGTAATTGAATTTGTTTATGAATTAATGTCGATTTGGTTATATCATTGTTGATTACAATTCAGTTGTATATTTCACTCTGTGATGTGATCTCACTTTATTTATCATGTATATGTCATGTCATGGTTATGATTTTATGAAATCTAACGGGTATTGTATTTTCTTATGATTGAAGAAAATGGCACCAAAGTGAGCCAAAAGGTCAACACCGGTCACAACAACCCCAGCCCCAACAACAACCACCACCACATCGATCACTAATGCCTAACTTGAGGCAATGATTGACCAAGGTGTCACTGCCGCTTTGGCAGCACGTGATGCAAACAGGAATGGCGATAACAGCCACACTTCAGGAACGGGTGGCAGAAGGACTCAACGCGTTGTTCGAGAATGCACCTACCAAGACTTTATGAAATGCAAACCTTTATATTTCAAAGGCACTGAAGGAGTTGTTGAATTAACTCAATGGTTCGAAAGGATAGAGACTGTTTTTTGCATAAGCAACTGCTCTGTGGAAAATTAGGTTAAGTTTTCCACTTGTACTCTTCTAGCAGGTGCTCTAACATGGTGGAATTCCCATGTTATGACTGTCAGTCATGATGTTGCATATGCAATGACTTGGGCCGATCTGAGAAAGAAAATGACTGACAAGTACTGTCCAAGGAACGAGATGAAAAAGCTTGAGGCTGAATTGTGGAATTTGAAAGTGAAGGGTACTGATGTGATAGGGTACAACCAACGTTTCCAGGAACTAGCACTGCTGTGTGTTAGGATGTTTCCGGAGGAGTCTGACAAGATTGAAAGGTACGTCGGCGGATTACCCGACATGATCCATGGAAATATTGTAGCATCAAAGCCGAAAACCATGCAAGAGGCTGTTGAAATGGCCACTGAACTAATGGATAAGAAAGTCAGCACCATTGCTGAAAGACAGGCTGAGAACAAAAGGAAGTTTGAAAACACTTCCCGAAACAATCAAAACCAACAACAACAGAACAAGAGGCAGAACACTGGCAGGGCTTATACTGCAGGGACTGGTGAAAAGAAGCCATACGGGGGATCTAAACCCCTATGCGCTAAATGCAACTATCACCACGATGGTCCGTGTGCTCCAAAATGCCACAAATGCAACAAATTTGGCCATTTTTCCCGTGACTGTAGGAGTGCGGGAAATGCCAACAATGCTAACAATCAGAGGGGCACTGGGTCAGGCCAGAAACCTACTTGCTTCGAGTGTGGAGTTCAAGGACACTTCAAGAGGGAATGTCCAAAGCTGAAGAACAACAAAAACCGTGGAAATCAAGTTGGTAATGACAGGGCTCCAGCCAAAGTGTATGCGGTGGGACATGCAGGGACAAACCCAGACTCCAACGTCGTGACGGGTACGTTCCTTCTCAACAACCGCTATGCTTCTATATTATTTGATACTGGTGCCGATAGGAGTTTTGTGTCTACTGCATTTAGTTCCCAAATGGATATCACGCCATCTACCTTAGATTATTATTATGATGTCAAACTAGCTGACAGGAGAATAATTGGGTTAAACACTATCCTTAGGGGTTGCACATTAAATATCCTGAACCACCCATTCAACATAAATTTAATGCCCGTAGAACTTGGTAGTTTCGACACTATAATTGGTATGGATTGGTTGGCAAAGTACCAAGCAATCATTGTGTGTGCCGAGAAGATCGTTCGTATCCCCTGGGGAAATGAAACATTAATTGTTCACGGTGACGGAAGCAACCAGGGACACGAGGCTCGTCTGCACATTATCTCGTACTCCAAAACACAAGAATACATGCTAAAAGGATGTCCAGTCTTTTTGGCACATGTTACTACAAAGGAGGTTGAAGACAAGTCGGAGAAGAAGCGACTTGAGGATGTACCAATAGTTCGAGATTTTCCTGAAGTCTTTCCTGAGGACTTGCCGGGTCTTCCTCCGACTCGACAAGTGGAATTTCAAATCGATTTGATACCTGGTGCTGCACCCGTAGCTCGGGCGCCTTATCGATTGGCACCTTCTGAAATGAAAGAGTTGTCGGAGCAACTAAAAGAACTATCTGACAAAGGCTTTATAAGACCTAGTTCCTCACCCTGGGGAGCTCCGATCTTGTTTGTCAAGAAGAAAGACGGATCATTCCGGATGTGCATTGATTACCGGGAATTGAATAAACTAACGGTGAAGAACCGTTATCCGCTCCCAAGAATTGATGATTTATTTGATCAGCTCCAAGGGTCGAGTGTCTACTCGAAGATCGACCTAAGGTCGGGTTATCACCAACTGAGGGTTCGAGAAGAAGACATTCCAAAAACCGCTTTCAGAACCCGTTATGGCCATTATGAATTTCAAGTTATGCCGTTTGGTTTGACAAACGCACCTGCCGTATTCATGGACCTTATGAATCGGGTGTGCAAACCATATTTGGATAAATTCGTGATTGTCTTTATTGATGATATTCTGATATATTCAAAGAACAAGCAAGAGCACGAAGAGCACCTTAAGCTAATC
This sequence comes from Tanacetum coccineum, assembly GCA_026074375.1. NCBI lineage: Eukaryota > Viridiplantae > Streptophyta > Magnoliopsida > Asterales > Asteraceae > Tanacetum > Tanacetum coccineum. Next base: position 16,508 of record BQNB010022274.1, on the reverse strand, counting down.
TTAGAATTGCTTAAGAAAGAGGAGTTGTATGCCAAATTTTCCAAGTGTGAATTTTGGATTCCCAAAGTACAGTTCCTTGGTCACGTGATTGATAGTGAGGGCATTCACGTGGATCCCGCCAAGATCGAATCCATTAAAGATTGGGCATCTCCTAAGTCGCCAACGGAGATTCGTCAATTTTTAGGTCTTGCTGGGTATTATCGAAGATTCATTGAAGGGTTTTCGAAGATCGCCAAACCGATGACCAAGCTCACCCAGAAGAAGGTCAAGTTTGTTTGGGGTGATAAACAAGAAGCAGCTTTTCAACTGTTAAAGCAGAAGTTGTGCAGTGCACCAATCCTGGCCTTACCTGAAGGAAGCGAAGATTTTATCGCATACTGCGATGCTTCAAAGAAGGGTTTGGGCGTTGTGTTAATGCAAAGAGAAAAGGTGATTGCTTATGCATCACGCCAACTGAAGATTCATGAGAAGAATTATACGACTCATGATTTAGAACTTGGAGCAGTAGTGTTCGCTCTCACAAGATTAGAGGCCTACCTTTATGGAACCAATTGCGAACGGTATTTACTGATCCATAAGATCTACAACACATTCTTAATCAGAAAGAGATTTGAGAACAAGAGGCAACACGTTGGTTGGAGATTGCTCAGATGAATACGATTGTACAGATTCGATATCACCCAGAGAAAGGCAAACGTTGTAGCTGATGCTCTAAGCACGAGGAGAGATCAACCATTAAGAGTTCGAGCCTTAGTCATGACTATTGGCTTGGATCTTCCCAAACAAATCTTGAATGCTCAGACTGAAGCACAAAAACCAGAGAACATCAAGAACGAAGATGTTGGAGGAATGTTGGTTGAAAACGCTAAAAATCCAGAGGCGATTAGGACGGAAAAGTTGGAACCCCGTACGGATGGAACTCTATGCCTCAATGGCAGGAGTTGGCTACCCTGTTATGGCGATTTGCGGACTGTGATCATGCACGAGTCCCACAAATCAAAATACTCTATACATCCGGGTTCCGACAAGATGTACCAAGATATGAAGAAGCTATATTGGTGGCCGAATATGAAGGCAAACATCGCCACCTATGTTAGCAAGTGTTTGACCTGTGCTAAGGTCAAGGCTGAACATCAAAGGCCATCAGGATTGTTAGTACAACCCAAGATACCTGAATGGAAGTGGGACAACATCACTATAGATTCTGTCACAAAGCTCCCTAAGACGCCGCAAGGCTACGACACCATTTGAGTGATTGTTGACCGACTCACTAAGTCTGCGATTTTCACACCAATGAGAGAGACTGATCCTATGGATAAACTTACAAGAATATACCTAAAGGAGGTTGTCACAAGGCATGGAATACCTGTTTCAATCATTTGTGATCGCGACCTGAGGTTCGCATCCAACTTCTGGAGGTCACTTCAGAATGCTTTAGGTAGTACTAATTTGGCGATATAGTCTGCGTACCATCCACAAACAGACGGGCAAAGTGAGAGGACAATTCAAACTCTCGAGGATATGCTGCGTGCTTGCGTGATCGATTTCGGAAAAGGTTGGGTTAATCACTTACCGTTAGTTGAATTCTCTTATAACAATAGCTATCATGCTAGCATCAAGGCCTCACCATTCGAAGCACTTTATGGTCAAAGTAGTCATTTCAACCTGTTTGTTGGACCGAAGTTGAGAGCTCAAATCTCGTCCATGACTAATTCAAGAGGAACACTAAGAAAATCGTCCAAATCAACAACAGGTACAATCCCGCTCGGATCGGACAGAAGAGCTTACGTCTGCGATCTGAAGCGTAAACTGAGGCGATGGAATTCCAAGTCGGGATCAAGTTTAAGCTTAAAGATTCGCCCTTGGGAAAGGGAGTCGTACTTTTTTGGCAAACAGGGAAGTTAAACCCCAGGTATTCGGATCTTTCAAGGTGTTAGAAAATGTTGGAGAGGTTGCTTACAAGCTCGAGCTTCGAGAAGAGCTAAGCAGGGTTCACAATACATTTCATGTATCCAACTTGAAAAAGTGATATGCCAACGAAACGTTAGCCGTTCTATTGGATGGACTTCATTTTGATGACAAGCTTCAATTTGTTGAGGAACCCGTTGAGATCATGGACCGTGAAGTTTAGACGTTGAAGTGAAGCCAATCATTCCAGTTAGAGTCAAGGTTCGATGAACTCTAGCGAGGCCCTGAGTTTACGTGGAACGCGAGGATCAATTCACGTGAAAGCAATACCCACCCCATCCTGTATCACACAGGGGGGGGGGGCCTCACCGGCGTCAGTGCCCGACTTAAGCCATAGAGGCCAAGGACTCACTTAACGGGAAGACTATAACACCCCGTGTTTTAGGGTCATTGACGTCGTCAATAAATCCACAATGTATCTTTTGTATTGTACGTGTTTGCTTTAAATCATAAACGTTAAGTTAAATCGCGTACGCCAAAAATTAGCGTTCAATGTAAACGGGCATCAAACCATCAAACGTTTACATCAAGCAAGTATTAAATAATTATTTTGAGAATAATTATGGTCTTTGTTCATTTTATTTTTATTGGTTACGTAAAATTTCTACGTTTCGCGATAAAATACGTTTAGGCATTCCCGGAACCACCAAAACTTTTCTACGCTTAAACAAATACCCACTTTTATACCCAATACATAAAATTAACTCAAATATATCATATATATCTCTTATAGGCCGGATTTATGGCAATTGATACAAAGAAATAAGAAAAAAATCATCAACTTGGTCTTGTACATCACACTTGCATTAAACCCTACCAAGTTGAGTGTTTCTTTGAACTGTCAAAGAACAACCCCACAAGTCTTCCTAAAGACCCACATGTGTTCAATGACTAACTATTGCATACTTTTTGACCCTCCTAACTCATATAATGCAAGTATTCCAAGTGAGATAACACATACAACATAAACACTTAACCAAAAACTCAACAAACTCTCTCTTTTGGCTCTCTAAAGCCCACGGCTTGAAACACCCCTTTTAATAAATCCATACCAATTTTTCTACCACATATACAAGCATACCTACACTATATCTAAGATACCTCAAGATGATTTGAAGCATTGGTTAACCATTTACAAGTGTGGAAGCAAGAAAGGAAAGCTAGGGTTTTATATGGAAAACTAGGGTTTTCTTGGTTGCTAGCTTTGGTTTTAAGTCTAAGCAAGGTTTGCTCTTATTTCTCAACATCATACACCTATCATCCATTAAGTTTCTAGCACCTTTATACTTATCATTTCATAGAAGTTTTTATGCATATGTTAGTCTTATAGCAAAATTCACACCATTTAGGAACTTTTAAACATGTAAACAAGGATTAAAACTGTAATATATGGATTTAGATCACTTTTACACATGTTAGGATGTTAAAAGAGGATTATGTAAATTGGATGTAAAAGATTGAAACCATGTTGTTGATTTGGTGTAAAACATGGATAAATATCCAAATAGGGTTTATAAAGTTAACTTAATATGTTACAAGTAAAAGTTAAATGAAATGAACAAGTTAATCATGTTTATGGACTTTTAGTCCGATGTATAATGTACACATAAAATAAGTTAAAAGGGATGGAAAGACTTGTACACACTTTGGTAAGTATAAAAGTTTTTCAAGTACGAACTTGTATTAAAATGTATTTAAGTACATGTTTATGTTTTCATTGAAAGTCTTATGACTTTGTACATCTTGGTAACATTGGATAAATGGATAATATACTGGACTATGAACTATTATAAGTAACACATATAACATATAAGGTATATTAATAAGACTGAGGTAAAGTTGACAAAGATGAATGTATGAAAAAAACAAATTTAAACTATTGGGACTTAGAAAGTCATCACAACTTTCCTGCCAAAAATTCGTATCAAAAAATAATTATTTATATTATATTAAAACTAACTACATTCTCAAGACGAATCCGTACATGTAAGAAACTTGAAAACGATTAAAAACGAAAAAATTACGGTAAAAACAAGTTAATACGATAAATAAACGATTATACAGGAATTTTTTATAAAACCATCTAGAAAAAATATATAAAACAGCAAGTTTAGTATTTTTAACAGATTACACATATTCTTTAGGATTCTAAAATATAAGAATCGTAATTTTTTGATTCTAAAAACGAAGAAGTTATGAAATTACCACGTTATATACTTAAAATTATAAAAATACTTTATAAAATTATTTTATAAAAATTACTTACAATATCATGACAGACAAACATTTACTTTTGTAAACCTCATAAATAAATAGAACATTCAATTACGAGAACGTGCTCGAAAGAATCACTAAAAACGGAGCTATAACTAATAAAATACGACGTTTACGGGTTTTACGATAACTAAAACTATAAAAATAACTTTATAACTGGTCATCAGAGGATCAAAAATATGAAAATGTCAAATTATGATAACTCGTCCTAATACGAAAGCGTGGGCATAAGAAACGTCAAAATCGGGCTTAAAACGCGAAAGTTACGCCAGTTTTACTACAACGGTAATTATAAACGTTTTAACTTATTAAACACAATTTTTCCAAAATAATTAGATGGTGATTAGCTATATAGAATTATGCATGGTAGTAATTACCCAATTGTATTAGTAACTTATACAAAAACCTTAATTTAATAGGTTGCATCAGACGATTATGACTTGATGCATTATCTGTGATATTCTTGTTATTCGCTCACTCAAGGTGAGTTCATAGCCCCTGACGCTTACATGATTTGTTTACAAGTTTTTGGGGGAAAACGATGCAATGTTTTATTAACTGGAACACAGATTGTTAAAGTTTTCATTATTTATATTACGTGTTGCCTAAGTAAGGATACCCTAGGTTGAGCCCATATAACAATGAACTGTCAGTTACTGGTATGTGACGCGAATGTTATGAATAGATCTATTGGGATTGACATCCCCGTTCGGGTGATTAGCTATCACTGGGCAAACGAACGTATACCATGTCGAACATAGGATGTTGCGGGTTAGGACATCACCACGGGCAATGTAGGCCATTATTATGGTATTCATTTATGTCGAGCTTCAGTGTCATGAGCTTAGGGCAACGTAATTACAATTTTATGATGTTTGCATCTGTTGCATTATCATACACTTGGGAAATCTTGTGGTCCTACAATATACGATTTATCAAACCTATGAATTCACCAACATTATTGTTGACGTTTTAAAGCAATGTTTTTCAGGGGATCAGTAAGCACGAGGTGCAAGGGATACATTGGTGGTTTTGATTTGGATATCATGCATTAAAGATTTTGTCGCATTACATTTTGTATAACTGTTATGGGCTAGAAATCTTTGTATTTTGAACAAGTGGACAAGTGAAGCTTCGGCTTATGTAACAAATACTTTGTTAAATCCAATGTATCAGTTTTAAACGACTTTTTGGTCGTTCTATATACATCTTGTGTTATTGATCTATGAAGTAACATGCCTCGGACCCTTATTCCGCTGCGACCCAATTTGGGGGTGTTACATATCTAGTTTGAAGTTGTTCTGGATACTATACTCTTGCTAAGATTGCAATACAAACATGTATAACTGCTTCAAAACATCTTAAGTATGCAAGTTTCACATAAACCGAACAACTTGTTGTACTCAGGAACCGAACAACTGAGTACATTAAGGAACCAAACAACTATAGCTATTAGGAACCGAACAACTTAGCTGTTAGCAGGAACCGAACAACTGTAGTTATTAGGAACCAAACAACTGTAGTTATTAGGAACCAGACAACTTAGTTGTTAGCAGGAACCGAACAATTGTAGGTAATAGGAACCGAACAACTCTTTTGCTAATTGGAACCGAACAACTCATTTGCTAATCGGAACCGAACAACTCATTTGTTAATAGGAACCAAACAACTCATTTGTTAATAGGAACCGAACAACATGATTCTTAAGGAACCGAACAACTTGAATCTTAAGGAACCGAACAACATGATTCTTAAGGAACCGAACAACTTGACTCTTAAGGAACCGAACAACTTGATTCTCAAGGAACCGAACAACTAGCTTGACTTTAAGGAACCAAACAACTAGCTTATTAAAGAACAGAACAACTAGTTTTTCCTTAGAAATTAGTCTATGTTTCAAAAGACCCAAAACACTTAAGATCAAATTTCCTATTTAAAAGGCAATTTAGAAACTTAATTAGGGAGTAAATTAAACTTGGTTAATTATACACTCTAAACAAGTTAAGTTGTCTTAAGCTGTCTTTTAAATAAAAAGATCTTAATAAGTGCAAAATGTCTTAAAGTTCCTAATTCTTAAGAAACGTTCACATCATGAATCAACTTTACGTGCTCACTCAATAGGTCTCTATAGTATATTGTATAAAATTGGTTGTACATAAACTGTATTGATCCTATCTTAGCAGAATCATGGACACCACAAGAGCTCAGCAAAAGGCACTGGATGATGAATTAGTCACACCTGAAAACCGTCTTAAGATAGGGAAAAGCAATCTCTGACTAAGCTCTAATCTCAAATCCAAGGAACCTACTCTTCAAGTGGCATTAGATGCTCTCAAACTCACTCCATTCTACAACGCATTTGAGATCACTGCTGATGTACCAGAAATATACATGCAAGAGTTCTGGGTCACTGTCTCCAGACATCATTCTTCACTTCGTTTCAAGCTGAATGGCAAAAGTCATACTGTTAACGTTGACAACTTCAGAGATATGCTCAAGATTTGCCCTAAACTCCTAGGTCAGGAATTTGAAGAACCTCCACTTGAAGAGGAAATTCTATCTTTTATTAGAGACCTTGGACACACTGGTGAGATCAAGTTTTTATCCGATGTCAACGTCAATCACATGCATCAACCATGGAGATCGTTTGCTGCCATAATCAACAAGTGTCTAAGTGGAAAAACTACTGCTCTGGAAAGTCTTCGTTTGTCACGTGCTCAAATTCTTTGGGGAATGTATCATAACAAGACTGTTGATTATGTCTACTTGCTATGGGAAGATTTGGTGTATCAAGTGGAGAACAAGAATTCTAAGAAGAACAATGACATGTATTATCCACGATTCACCAAAGTCATTGTCGACTACTTCATGGCAAAGGATCAGGCAATACCAAGGAGAAACAAGATGTTTTGGCACTATGCCAGGGATGACTTCATGTTCACCACAGTAAGAGTCATTAAACATCAGGACACATCAATTATACGGGTAGCTTATTCTCCCGTCAGCACTTTGACCAACCAAGCCATGTTGAGTCGAAGTACCTACAATGATCTATAACCTAGCTTATAGCTACTGGTGAAAAGACTCCAAGACCAAAATCCACAAAGAAGAAAGCTGATTCTAAATCATTTCCCAAGACGAAACCTACTCAAGCGTCTAAAGGAAAAAAATTCAAGACTTCGGCTAAGGGAGATAAACCTGCCAAGAAGAAGCAATCTGCAACAAAGTCAAAAGGTTTAACAATGCTATCTGAGGTTGCTTTGACTGAAGCTGAATAGATGAAGATTGCTCTTAAAAGAAGCAAGATACAAACTCACAGCTCTCACGCCAGTGGCTCAGGTGATGGAGTTGACATACAGTCAAAGGTTCCTGATGAGCAACAACAAACCATATCTGGTACAAATGAAGGAGCTGGTGACAAACCAGAGGTTCCCGATGTACCCGAATACAGATCAGAGAGTGAAGAAGAATCTTGGACATTCAGTCAAGGAGAGGATGATGAAGAAAATGATGAGCATGACAGTGAAGATGACAATGACGAGCATGACAGTGAAAATGACAATGATGATGAAGATGATGATCAAGAGAATGTCAGTGGAGAAACTGAATCAGATAATGACGGAGATGATTTTGTTCACCCAAACTTGTCAACATACAAAGCAGATGATCAGGAAGAAGAAAAAGAAGAAGAAAAAGCAAATGATGATGATGAAGTGTCTTCTGATCAGAAGGTTTCAACACCACCTGATTATGAAATTTTAGATGAAGAAGAAAATCAAGAGGATGATGATAATGTTATGGGAGGAGAACAAGAAGATGAAGAAGATGAGGAACTGTACGGAGACTTGAATCTCAACCTGGATAGAAGAGATGCGGAAATGACAGATGCTCAAACTAATCAAGAGACGGAAGAGGTTCACGTGACTTTGACTACTGAACCTCCAGTAGTGCAACAACAAAGCTCCTCTGTTTCATCAGATTTGGTATCTAAATTCATTAATCCCTCTCCGGATACAGGTATCGACTCGATTTTAAATCCAAACGTTCAATCATATATTACTGTAAATGTATCAGTTTCTGCACCTTCTTCTGACACTACAATTCCTCAACCACCCATTCCAATCATTCAATCTCAACAACAAACACATGATTCCACAACAACAACAACTATTCCAACAACAACTTTGCCAGAAATCCCCAACTTCGCATCTCTATTTGGTTTTGAACGAAGGGTATCCTCATTAGAGACTGAACTATCTGAGCTCAAACAAACCAATCAATTTGCTGAAGCTTTATCATCTATTCCGGGCATTGTTGATAACTACCTTGCGTCTAAGATGAAAGATGCAGTGAATGTGGCTGTTCAGCTAAAATCCAACAAGCTCAGAGAAGACGCTCAAGCCGAGAATGATGAATTTCTTAAACAGATAGACTCAAACATTAAGGCCATAATCAAGGATCAGGTTAAAGCTCAAGTATCCAAGATCATGCCAAAGGTTGAGAAGTATGTCACAGAATCTCTAGGAGCTGAAGTGTTGGCTAGATCATCCAATCAACCTCAGACATCTTGTTGGGATTAAAAGGCTTCTTAAAGTTACTACTGCTCAGTACCGCTGGTACAAAAGTTAATGCTGCTGGATTACAACTGCTAGAAGAGATACTATTGTTAGAAGGATAAAGACAAGTAAAGAGATAAGGATTGTTTAGAGAACAAGAATACTTACGAAGATAAGTATTAGTTATTTGTAAAGAAGATATGTATAATGTATTTGTTTAAGAGATTACGTTTGCTTTTAGAAAAGATCATGATATCTTAGGAAAGTATTGTAAAGCCTTGTAGGACTCCTTGGTGTATAAAAGGAGGTCCTAGGGTATAGAATTCAATGTATCAAAAATGAGTCATTGTCATAGCTTCAAGGTTGTAAACCCTAACACTATCAAAGAGTGTTCATATTAATATATTGGAGCTTATAGTATTGGTTTGTATTAATGTGTCAAACATATCTTACTATTATTCTTCATGGTGATAAAGAAACTAGATTCGCATAATATATATCATAAACTCAAAGTTACAGTCTTAGTGCCTTTGGAATTTTACCACGGAACTAAACCTGACATCAAGCAAAGGAGGTTCAATGATCTATTATATTAGTAACAACAATTGGTATCAGAAGCCTCATGGCTTCTGACCTCGGGTTTGTAAAGGTTGTATTAATTCGTATGGTATTTTTTGTTTTCAATAAAAGTAAATAACTTGAACTAGGGTTGTCTCAAACCCTAAATTGATAAAAGCAGAAAAGTGTAGTCTTCTGGTCCAAGTGTTAAAGTTTACAACTATTATTGTTCTGATATTGAAGACACATGGAATTGGTATTCGGTTTCTGGAAGAAGAAGAATGTGTACGGGAACTGAAAGCAGATGAGTTGCAGTTTGATGTTTACAACAGCAATGATGGTTAGTTTTTCTCATTAACCAGGTCACATAACATGATTTTCAAGGTTTTCATTCATTGAATTGCAAAAAGATCTGTACGCTGCTCTTAAAATACAAAATAAATCCTAATTTTTAGGGTTTATGTTCTGGTTATGAATGCAATTGGTTATGTTTTGTTGTCTGGGATCATCAGAACGGTTGGATGTGATTTGATGGCTGAGTTGAAACCCTAACTATTGGGTTTTTATCCTTAATATGGTGAATCTATTGTAAAGAGTTGATTAAAGCTGTTTGTATATGTGTTTCTACTGCCAAGGATAATACAAAACTATTAATGCTGCTAATGTGTTCTATGCTGCTAGTTTATGATCTAATGCGGCAAGCCTTGTGTTTGTGTTTACTATTAGTAGCTTAGCTCAGTCATACGACTTCAGAATGTTGGCATGGTATTCGAGTTATTGTTTATACTGCCCAGATATATCTCATTAATATTGCTCATTAAAAAATTAATACTGCTAGCCTTACTGGTTGTACTGCTACATGAGAAGATGTTCTTTTAGTACTGTTCGGTAACTTCACGATGCTCGTTCAAGGAGAAGAGTTTGTATTGATTGGTGTTTTACAACATGAAAGTTACTACTACCCCCCTTTTTTCGCTTGAATACTTTTACTTGCTAGTGATTTAGCAGTTAGTATTGTTCTTCATTGTTTCTGCCAGCTTATCCACTTAGTACTAGCTTAAAGATGTTAGCTGCGCTTTTTTTATCTGATATCAGTAACACTTAATTTTGGATCTCGCAACACACACAGAAGGTTATGATTTTAAATGTTCTTAAACGTTTAAAAGGCTCGTTTTTGGATTTCTTAGATTAATTGGTTACGAAGAAGATTGTTTATCACTTATTTGAAGTTGAAGTGGAGTTTTTTCGAATGTATGTTCTTATCATATCTTAAAGTGGGTGTTACACTATTGTTCGTGCATAGAAACGATGTGACGAAGACTTGACAAATCTAGCAAAGGTGTGTGACCTATAAACTTATGGTGCTGAATGCTCACATTTGCTATCACTTATAAGGAGTTTCGTTGTTGTGCTCAGTGTCTCATTGAAGATGAGGATTTTGTCAAGAGGTTGCGATCTACTTATATTTTGGTCTTGGTATAAGTTTGACGTCACGTGGATAGTACAAGACATAAGACACAAGTTTGGGTTATTCTACTTCTACATCAAGTTCGTTATACTTAGTTTTCTTCATCAGTAATCATTACATAGAGCCTACAAAATTGAAGATTCAAGAAATGGTTAACATATGGGTTTCAGGGGAAGCTTAATGTTAAAATGTTTAACCATTTATATGCTACATGAGGTGAAGGTTTTTACTACTGCTAGTCATTATTACTACTGCTAGTGTGAGTTTCTACTACTCAAGTTCATTTTTCTTATTGTGCTTAATGGTGGGTAATTTGAGGAATTAGAAGGCTTGGATTAGAAGTGTGATATTGGTTTGTAGTGGTCAAGATCAAAGTTGCTTATATTCACAAGTCCCCTATTGGATTATGACAAAAAGGGGAAGAAGATGTTAACAGGTACAATTGGCAACTTGTAGATCCTTGGTGTGGCATGGTACAAAGGAAATCTACTTAAGGGGAAGTTTTGTTTCATTCAAGGAGATGATTACATCTCAACTTCAGGGGAAGCTTTGGCTTTATGATGAAGTTCGTACATGACTTTGTTTGTTTTGTCATCATCAAACTAGGGAAGATTGAGTTGTGAATTCTAGATTTAATGAGACAAAATAAATAAAAGAATGAAACATAAGGACTAAATCTAGCAGATTGGAATTCTACAAGCTGGTGAAGAATTATGGAAGATTTGGTCAAAGATATCAAAAGATGAAGATCTCCTTAAGAAGATAAAGATAACAGAAGATATTTCTTAATGTTTAAAAGATTTACTTGTTTATATCTTTATGTTAACTTCCTTTGTAAGTCATGATCTCTCTATATAAAGAGATCATAGACACATAGTTTTATATACACAAAAGAAAAACGTGTGTGTGTGTATCCAGGAAGATGTAGACGTCTAGTTTATGTGGTGTAGCCCCAAGGTTAATGTTTCATTGATTCTGTTAGAGTGTAACTGTTCTACTATTGATCAAAGTAGAATTGGGGCTTGGAGTAATTGTTATAGTGAAGATAATGATGAAAACCTTGTTGATGATAACATTGTTCTTTGTTTAATTCCGATGTGCATATATGTTATCAATGTTATTATTTATCCTAGATATAATTTCTAATCCAATTTGAGCTTAAACGATCTCAACAATAAAGATGTTAACAGGTACAATTGGCAACTTGTAGATCATTGGTGTGGCATGGTACAAAGGAAATCTACTTAAAAGGAAGTTTTGATTTATTCAGGGAGATGATTACATCTCAACTTCAAGGGAAGTTTTGGCTTTATGATGAAGTTTGTACACGACTTTGTTTGTTTTGTCATCATCAAATAGGGGAAGATTGTTGAGATTCTAGATTTGATGAGACAAAATAAATAAAAGAATGAAACATAAGGACTAAATCTAGCAGATTAGAATTCTACAAGCTGGTTGAGAATTATGCAAGATTTGGTCAAAGATATCAAAAGATGAAGATCTCCTTAAGAAGATAAAGATAACAGAAGATATTTCTTAATGTTTAAAAGATTTACTTGTTTATATCTTTATGTTAACTTCCTTTGTAAGTCATGATCTCTCTATATAAAGAGATCATAGACACATAGTTTTATATACACAAAAGAAAAACATGTGTGTGTATCCATGAAGATGTAGACGTCTAGTTTATGTAGTGTAGCCTCAAGGTCAATGTTTCATTGATCCTGTTAGAGTGTAATTGTTCTACTATTGATCAAAGTAAAATTGGGGCTTGGAGTAATTGTTATAGTGAAGATAATGATGAAAACCTTGTTGGTGATAACATTGTTCTTTGTTTAATTTCGCTGTGCATATATGTTATCAATGTTATTATTTATCCTAGATATAAGTTCTAATCCAACTTGAGCTTAAATGATCTCAACAAGTGGTATCAGAGCTTGTTGTGAAGCTTTGAATAAGAAGAAACCAACAACACATACTAGATCTAATTCTCAGTGATAAGATGGAGGCAGGAACTACTTCTACAACTCTAACTGCAAGACTCCCTATCCTCAACCCAGGGGAATATGATCTCTAGTTAATGATGATAGAATAATACTTTCTCATGACTGATTACTCCCTCTGGGAAGTAATTCTGAATGGTAACAAAGTGCTGAAGAGAACTGTTGGAGAAACTTAGAAGGAATATGAACCTACTACTGCAGAAGAAATGCAGGACAGGAGGAATGAGATGAAAGCTAGAGGAACTCTGTTGATGGCACTCCCAAATAAGGATCAACTGAAGTTCCATTCATATAAAGATGCAAAATTCCTTATGGAATCCATTGAGAAGAGGTATGGAGGAAACAAGGAATCCAAGAAAGTTCAGAGAACTCTACTCAAGCAACAATATGAGAACTTTGTAGGATCAAGTTCAAGGTGAAGTTATTACACAAGATGACATTAACTTAAAACTGTTGAGAAGTCTTCCATCTGAATTAAAGGCTCATGCTTTGATCTGGAGGAACAAAGAAGAAATAGAGACCATCAGTTGGATACTTAATACAACAACTTAAGATGTATGAACCTAAAATTACAGGGATCATCAAGTACACGTACAAACCACAAAATGTGGCTTTTGTGTCCTCCAACAGCACTAACAGCAATAGCAACACAAAAGAAGCAACTAACACTGCTTTATGGATTAGGCTGCTCATTACTCAAAGGTGTAATCCATCATTTGGAGATAACCTTAGTGATGTTGTGATCTGTGCTTTCCTACTAGTCCAAACCTAATTCCTCCTCAACTTGCACAAAGATCTATGAACAAATTTATCTTGATGACCTAGAAGAAATGAATTACAATGGGAAATGTCCATGCGACAATATAGAGCTAGGAGATTCAAACAGAGGACAGGGCAAGAAGTTGGATGTAAATGGGTCACATAGTTGGTTTTGACAGGCTAAAAGAGAGTTGCTACAATTGTCATAAAAAATGGTCCCCCCCCCACTTTGCAAGAGAATAAAGAGCTCCTAGAAATCAGGAAAACATAGGCAGAAGAATAGTAGAAGAACTGTGCCAAGTAGAACTCCCACGAAAATTCTTGGTTGCTCAAGATGAATTTGGAGGTATAATGGAGCTACAAGCTAAAGAAGAGCATCCTATAAACTATGCATTAATGGCACATACATCATTCATGAAGTTCATTCCAATTCAGAATCTGATGTAGCTGACTTGTTCTAAATCTTGTGTAAAAGCTTATGCACTCTAAAAAACAATAAGATATTAGTCCTTTGGATATCAAAAAAAGTCTTAATTTAATTTAGTATCTTAAAAAGCATGTTTATAATCAGTAGAAGCTAGACTAGTTCACTATAAGAAAAATAAGGTTGTGTTTGAAGAGAGCATTAATGTTTTAAATCTTGAAGTTAAACTAAGAGATAATGCTTTAGTTGAAAACAAAAAGAAATTGGAAAAGGCAAAAAAAGAGAGAGATAAGGTAAAACTAACATTAGAGAAGTTTCAAAATTCATCTAAATCTTTGAATAATTTGCTGGAAAGTCAAGTTGTTGACAAGTTTAAAACTAGACTAAGATATAATGCAGCTTCTTCTACTACAGCTTCTCCTGCCGTAGAAAGCTTTTTGAATTCATTTGAGATGTTAGAAAATTAGGAGTATAATAAGTCCAAATCTGATAAGAGATATCATGCAGTTCCCCCACCTTATACAGGGAACTTCATTCCCTTCAAACCTGATCTAACATTTATGGATGAATAGTTGAAAGTGAGAATATGGATGTTATCACTATTGTTACACCTAGTAATGGTAAGAAAGTTGAGTCAAATTCTGAGTCTGCTGATGTAAAAAATAATGGTGATGCAGTAGAACCTAAAACTGTTAGGAAGAATAGCTTTAGACCTCTAGTCATTGAGGATTGAAATTCTGATGATGATAGTGAGGAAGAATGTATACCTAATGTTAAGGATACAAATGTTAGACCTAGCACTGAAAAGATAAAATTTGTTAAGTCTGCTAGGGAAACTGTAAAGAAGGTAGAAACACCTAAACAAAACAAACACTATCCTAGAGGGAACCAAAGAAACTAGAACAATCTTATGTCTTAAAGACTAGGAAGTGACTTTAAAATGATTAATAAAGCTTGTTTTATTTATGGTAGTTTTGAGCATCTTCATAATGTGTGTGATAAAAAAGTTATAAGAATACTGTGGAACAACACAACTAGGGTGAATCACAAGAACTTTGCTAATAAAATGACTCATCCTCACCCTAATAGAAGATTTGTTCCACAAGCAGTATTAACCAAGTCTGGCAAAATTAATACTGCTGGTACAAGTGTTAATACTGCATGTCTAGAACTATTAATACTGTTGGCTTCAAAAACAACTATGAACGTCCTAGATCAATATCAAAAGCCTTACAAAAGGGAAATTCACAAGCACAAAGCCATATAACAAGGTATTCACAAACAAAACAGTACTATCAATAAAAAAGGTTAATACTGTCAGGGTAAATGATAGTACTGCTAGGCATAGAGCAGTAGTAAGTAAAAATATGGGAAAAGGGGTTAATGTTGTTAAGGCCTCAGCATGCTGGGTTTGGAAAGCCAAACACAGTAGTGCATCAACTACTTTCAATAAATATTCTTAATTGAAGTCCACGAGCAATCGAAGTCTATAATGGCTTGGATCCCCAAAAGAGTCTAATTCTCTTATTTTATGTGCAGGGCAACCCACAGTAGAAGGAGTACAAGGAAAAAGGAGTTATTGAAGTGTGGTTGTTCCAGGCACATGACTGGAAACAAGTGCTATCTTGATGAATATGAAGATTATGATGGTGGATTTGTTTCCTTTGGTAATGGTTAAGGAAAAATTGCTGGAAAAGGTAAAATCAAAATAAGATTATTGGATTTTGATGATGTGTACTTTTGTAAGGAGCTTAAGTATAATCAGTTCAGTATGTCACAAATCTGTGACAAAAAGAACAATGTTCTTTTTACTAACACTGAGTGTCTTGTCTTATCTTCTAACTTTAAGCTACTTGATGAAAGTCAAGTATTGCCGAGAGTTCTAAGAAAGGACAACATTTATAGTGTTGACCTAAAGAGTGTTGTTCCCACTGGAGGTTTAACTTGTCTCATTGCTAAGGCCACAATTGATGAATCTAATACATGGCACAGGAGGCTTGGGCACATTAATTTTAAAACAATAAATAAACTTATGAAGGGAAACCTTGTAAAATGTTTACCTTCAAAGATTTTTGAAAATGATTATTCTTGTGTTGCCTGTCAGAAAAGAAAGCAACATAAAGCCTCCTATAAGACCAAGCTTGTGAACTCAATCAGCAAACCGTTACATATGCTTTATATGGACTTATTTGGTCTTACAAATGTTAAGAGTTTAATGAAAAAGTCCTATTGCCTAGTAGACACTGATGACTTTAGTAGATTTTCCTGAGTATTCTTTTTGGCCACTAAGGATGAGACTAGTGGGATTCTAAAGACCTTCATAATAGAAATAGAAAATCAAATGGATCATAAAGTAAAAGTTATTATGAGTGATAATGGAAATGAGTTTAAGAATAGTATAATGAACTAGTTTTGTGAAATGAAGGGGATTAAGAGGGAATTCAGTGTGGCTAGGACTCCTTAGCAGAATAGTGTAGCTGAGAGGAGGAATAGAACAC